>JAPMUY010002146.1:0-199906 GCA_026901105.3 Galaxias olidus | reverse complement strand
AATTGAGAGTGAGGGACAGGAAAAGGGGGGGAGATAGTGAGACATAAATGCATAATTGGAGCAGTGGGACCATTTGTCCATCTGTCAGTCCAATATTGTTTTCCATGATATGTCTACATGTTGCTGATCTCTACAAAACAGGGAAACCAGATGTACCAGACAGGAGGCACATTAACATACCCACCTGCAGACCACACCCATGTCTTGGCACCCCCGGTTAACAAAGATTAGCCCAATAATGGGAGTAAGAGTGGCCTATGACAAAGAAAGAAAGAAAGAAAGAAAGAAAGAAAGAAAGAAAGAAAGAAAGAAAGAAAGAAAGAAAGAAAGAAAGAAAGAAAGAAAGAAAGAAAGAAAGAAAGAAAGAAAGAAAGAAAGAAAGAAAGAAAGAAAGAAAGAAAGAAAGAAAAAAAGAAAGAAATAAAGAAAGAATGCACACGCTGGCAAAACAAAGACACAGATTAAGTCAAAGTACACTCAAAGAGTAGAAAAAGAGATAAAAACAACACATTAAGAACCAAACTTTTCTGGTGAGCAAAACACAGGCTAATTATCAGCACATAAAGTCAGCCATTGCTTGGCCAGTTAATTAGGGTGGTGTTGTTTTTTCTCTGGGGTGTTCCCTCTCTTGTTCTGCAATGGAAATATGGTTGTCTGTGACTGTCTGCACATAGAGTACATACGGTACATAGTAACACCTACATTATATTTATACTATTTACACACAGTGGATGACAACACCAGAAAGGGCATGTTCTGAGCAAGAGAACTGTTGCCATCAGGATTATAATTAGTTTTCCAACTGAATGACTCACTTATTCACCTTACATCCCCTCACCTACCACACTTCCTGTTTCACTCCCGAGGGTCCTTCTCATCATCTAAAATGATGTACTGACGATGGCAACGTGGACTATTACCCCCCGTTGAGGAAACCATAAAAAAATCTGTGGGAAAGTATTGGAGCAATATCTCCAACTCTATCAGGAAACACTGCAGGGATACATCAGGCTCCAGCCTGACAGATGAAAGATCCTCTCATTACCTTTGCTCTGATGTAGTGGTGTTATTTCAGTCGACCTGCTGAATGCCCCTGGATCAATATAAAGAAACTAACGGGTCCAATCTGTTAAAGCAGCAATTGCTGACACAACCTTTAGCAAACACACGCACACAACCCAGCACATGCACCCAGATACACCTTTGTGGCATTTCAGTCAAACAAACTCACTGGTCCTTGACAAGTCTAATAAATGCAAATACACTTAATTTGGGATAGTTGAATTTGCAAACCTTTTCCAAGGTTTTTACGTCTATGCTGTAATGCAAACATCAGGCACATTCAGAGGTACGGAGTACAACATTCAATCTTCTTATTGACACGCACTAACAACTGGTGTAAAAGTGAGATAGATGTTCATCTATGTACATCAAACAATGGTACATACATGATCATAAGTACATACATGAGCTAAGCCATTCAAACTAATCTCCTCATTGACATGAAACTGAGTGTTGTGGGAGCATTGTGTAAGAGCGCTCATTTTGACAGATTTCTGAGCATCCGAGTACTCGAACATGATCTTTAAATGAACAATTTATGCCTATGTGGGATTCAAATGTAGCTTTCTGAATCATATAATTTAATGTGATCGTGCATATTTCATAATGACCTCGGTGGGTGTTCAGTGGCATATAAACGCCAACCGTCTCTAGGCCAGAGCAGAACTGCAGGGTTCATAGTGTGTCTATGTGCACTCTAAAGTCAATGAGAAACGGCATTATGGTGGGCCCAGAAGAACAAACCGGGCGCTCAGCCGGAACATATATATGTAAACTGTACTTTAAATTTAAAGACCAACGTGTTTAAAAAATAAATCTTCTGAATTTTCTTCAAGTATATGGTACGGGATAATAAATAAACAAACAGGATGACAACTTCATATTGTTTGCTGAACTTCTTTAATCACCACATTTTATTCAGTGAATAATAACATCCGTCCTCACAGCGCTTACTGACATCAGCTCGAAGTGAACACTGTATAGTAGGAAGGGGCTGGTTAGTATATGGAACTATAGACTATACTACTTAGTGTATGAGGCAGCCAGTTCTTACTAACACACATATCATCATCTCCACACTCACACAACGTTGCCTCGGGGAAACTAAGCATGTAAACTTTTGATTCAATCCAGGGTCTCTGCAGTGGTCCCAGAACAGAGCTGCCTGCACACTAAAAGTTAACAACATCTGGACGTGGAAATATCTACCCACATTTGCCTGGTTGGACTATTGGGAGAAGGGGTAATGTGTATGTGTGTGTGTGCGCGTGGTGCATGTGTGTGTGCATGTGTGATAAAACATGCCCTGCCTTGCAGAGTGGGAGTTAGAGCCGATGCTCTTTACCCAAGCCATTGCCTGCCCTCCGCTGACGCTACGCTGCCATATGGAAAATGACCTCAGCTTGTACAGACAGGACTCAGGGGTAAAAGGTCATGTGTGTACAAACACAGAATTTCAAGAGAGAATTACCAGGTTTGTTTACTTTGAACAGCTCAAATTGCTCCATTAGCTGCACTCAAACAAAAGCGGGCAGACACTAAGCGACGACCTCCCTTTGCAGTGTCCACACACTCTCTCTGTAAGTCAGGGGTTGGGAGACTGTTACAAATAGACACAGTTGGCACATAGTTTTGAAATTTGTCACATCAACATCTAATAGGATTTGAGCATTATTCATTTGAACAGAGCCGGTTTAACGTTTAGTGTCAAAGAGTCTCAATCAGGTAGCGATGCATTCATCCTCCAGCTGAGGGAGCCATTTCAGAACCGTGTTCAGACATCAGAAAGCTACAGGTAAATATCAATATGGCTAATATTTATAAATAATGTGGCACTATCAAACTATTAAATCTTCACTACAGACAATTAGCCTATACCACAACTTTATCGCTAAAATCCCCCTCACAATGTCTCTGTGTGGTCTCCGCAAATTACAGAGGCTTCTTTTGCGCTGACACAATACGTCAAGTTTTGTCCGTTTAGAGAGCAAACACTTTAACTAGAGTGCTCAGACTTTCCACTGGCCTGACTGATAGCTCCATTTTCTTTCAGAAGCCTGCTCTGTTGCCAAGGATTGTGTCGTCAAGGGCTGGTTGGCTGTTTGGATAATCACCTAGTGGTTTGCCAAAGGCTGGCAGATTTCTCCATTAGCTGCTATGGAACTGTCGGCTGCTTGATTAGACAGGGATGAGGGTTTGTTGCTTTCCCTCTCTGGTCTGTGGTCGTCCGGATCAGTTAGCGACAGTTGGTTGGTTTCCTGGATCGGTATGGGCCACACAGTCACCTGGTTGGCTCCGACAGGCCTATCAGCTTCATTTTTGCGTGTCGTTGCATCCGCAATGTCTGACTGCCAATTATTGGAGCAAAATCCAGCTGGAATTCTGTCAAGTCCCCACAGAAAGGTTATTTACTCATAAATAAATCAGAGCAAACTAGTGTGTAATGTTCTAAAGTGGATTCTGAAACAGACCTGGCGAGCTGTGTCAGCAGTTCCTCTGAATATTGGTGACACTCTGCATAGTAGCAAGCCTGTGCCTCGACAAAGTCTCGGAGGCAGCGCGAGTGGTGGGTCTGTGATAGACACAGGTTAGAGTCATGACAGTGTTACCATGAGAAGTCAACGTTTGCATGCGTGTACTACTGTGTGTACATACATGCGTGTCACCCATTCCCTCCAGAAGCAGCCTAGTGATCTCCGACTGACGGTCAAACAAACTCTGGCAGATCCTTAGCTCCATCTCTGCCTGCAAACACACAATTAACTATTACACATACAAAAATGGATTGAGTGAATCGAAAGCCTCAAATTCCAAAGCCATGAAAAACCAGAACAAAAGGGAGACAGCTCACCTGAGAGATCTCTTGGGCCCACATCTGACCACATGTTTAAAAAAAACAAAAACGGTTTGAACATGAGAACCAAATACATAAATGATATGGCAGCCACTCCTTTTCTGTGCACTGTTCTAAAACCCAAAGATGACTGATGTGTGTGTGTGTGTGTGTGTGTGTGTGTGTGTGTGTGTGTGTGTGTGTGTGTGTGTGTGTGTGTGTGCAAGAGACAAACCTTAAGCCATTTGACCCGTAGGAAGCTGAACATGTAGGAGACATGAGCCACAACCTCATCTCCCAGGGGGTTGGCGTTCAGATTCTAAGTAACAGAGAGAGAAACATGAAAATTAGCCACCATGAAGACTTTAATTTTCTTCGTCTTATAGCCCCTCACTGTTAATCTACTCACATTGGCCTCCGAATCGGCTTCTCTAGCCTTCCTCAGCCGTGTCTTTGCAATGTCCAAGTCCAAACGCTTGTTCAACAGCAGCCTGCGCTCATTCTGCAAGTATGGTCACACACAAACACAGTATTTTAGCTTATGCCTGAGTGTGTGTGACGGACTCTTGTGCAATGAGTGTGTGTGAGTTATACCTGTATGGCAATGTATTCCCCCTCAGTGAACCTGCGCAGAGGTGACAGGAAGTGGATGTTAGTGCTCTGGATAAACTTCCTCTCAGTCTCGCCAATTTTCTTAAGGGCATCGCCACACTTCCAAAGCGCAGTTCCTACACACACACACACACACACACACACACACACACACACACACACGTCAGATTTAGCCTGTGCATCCAGTTTATATGCAGGAAGAACGAGGACTGACAATGACTCTGAAAGGATATAATATGCCACAGAATACAAAGTATTGGAGTATTATAGACATCATATCAAGATGAGAGTGAGTGTGTGTGGCCCATGAATCCATGGTAAGTGATATTTACCATAAGGTGTGTTAGGTCCGATCTCCAGCCCTGCCTGGTTCATGTCATCTCCCAAAACTTCATGTGGGCGTGGCCGGGGAGGGGCGCTCCATTCAAGACGCTCATACAGTTTGTCCTCAATACGCGCTCCTATTTGTCAGAGGATCAAAGAAAACTTCAGTTCAGTTCAATAAGAATGTGGCAGGAGTATGAGAGCACGGCATGTAATGAAGGCACTTCTGATTGGCGAAGATATTGAAAAGAAAGACAATGTCGGTATCGGAACCATCATAAAATATTGTCTTAGCGCTGACAAATATTTTTCAAGTCTACTTCTGACCCACAAGGTAAATTGGAAAGATGGAATCCATTGGAAAGAAAACAGTTCAATGAACTATACTTTAACCTGGAGAAAAATTACTTCATGCAGCATCAGTGTCCTATGCAAAATACGCACCAGAGTTGGGTTGCAGCAAGATCTCCGTTTGGGAGATGATCTGATCTGTCCAGGTTCTGGTGGATTCTGCCCGGTTTAGGAGCTCTTCCAGTCGGCTGTCAAACTCAGTTTTCTCAGCCTGACCCAGAGTCTCCTCTGTATACTGGAATTATAGAAAGACATACCCTCGATGAGTTCTATTCAGTTTGACAATATTAATATTAGCCTGTACAAAATATATTTCACGCCAGTTTACAATTACCTGGACAGCGCGGTTAATAAAAGCGCCCGCGTCAACAGCCAGACTAGTGAAATCCATCTCTCCAAGGTCGTGCACTACAGTGATGGCGGTCTTGGACTCTAGTGGTACACCATTAGGGCAGGCTACCGTTAGATGCCCAACAAAAACAAATGTAAGGCGTTAAACATTATTTCAAAGCTCGGCCCTGTGGGCTAAGATTAAAGCCACTGAGGACCATCCAGCTCCATCTCATGAAAGACAATGACGACATCGGTGGCATCACCCCACCGTTCCCACATCTGAAGACGTGCCAGTGCCACGGGCATCACTGTTGATCCCATGTCAGTCGCTAAAGATAGACCGTGTTACTTATGAATCACAGCTTTCGGTGTTTACTCCAGCAGATCTGCGCTCCTATTCGCGGCTTATGGAGACGTTCCGTGGGAGGACGGGTTGCACTTAACAATGTTGTGGACCCATGACGTAAAAATAAATATTTGAAGCCGCCACATTCAAATTAGAATTATTAACGTGTTGAGGTGTCTGTGTGGCATCATTAAAGAAACCCTGTTTGGATTCTCTATTTGTTCTCGACGTTAAATTCCAAAGCGTCCCATTTATCATTGGATAGCAAGGTAGCATCCAATGCTATAGGTAATGTCTCTCCTCTTCTAGCCGACGTATAGCAGAAACATCAACAGTGCGTTGATGAAGAGGAGAATGACAATAACGAAGAACACAGCCAGCCTCTGTGAATCGGAACTCATTATAGAACAGCAGCATTGACCTCTTACACGAACAGCTTCCTTTTCCTCACTTCCATACACACTGTTATCCCCGTCTCTTGCGGTTATCCTCTTATCCTCTCTCAGGGCACACATGGATCTAATTGGTCCTTGAGTGTAGGGCTAAAATCTGATTGGACAATCCAGCTATTCCACTTCTACTGGCCATCAACAATATACTGTATGTGTGCTCCATGTGTGTGTGGAGGTATAAAAATAGCCTTCTGACAGACTGACTCCTTAGGTAATCAGAGCAGGTCTAAGCGTTAAGACAACATCTTTGACACGTAGAAACACAAACCATAGACACCAGTCAGAGCCAAAAGTAATCAAAATAATTTTCTATTTCTCAATGAATATACAGCAGCAACGTGGAGCTTATTCTCAAATAAAAAAAAAGTGCATAGGAAACAAAGGAATGGCAGTGACAACGCAACAGACAAAGAAGGTAAGCAGAGTTCGCCACAGTAACAGAGTTAATGCGTGTGCACGTTTATCATAGATATGGGCCCCAGCCCAGGTACATCTGGCAGAGCAGGTTGTCGTCCGTAGCCTCTTGTATAAGGTAGTGGACATGGCCCTCTATGGACAGCGGCAGGCCTAGCACCTTGTTCCTGCTCTTGATCACACCCTGTAGACGCTGCTCAATCTCACACACATGGGTCTTGGCCTGGGAGAGACGAAAAGAAAAAGAAAACGATGAAGGTCTTGGTCGTGACAGGAATAAATGTCCGGGTGCGTTCACGTGGCCATGTTCCCACCTTCTCGTTGACGATCTCCCCGGTCTCGTTGGCCTGGGTCTTGGAGGCTCCCTTGGTCTGTTTACTCCACTCCACCAGAGGGTCATGAAGGAACGTCTTCAGAACGCTAAACACAAAACACACACAATAACATGCGGTTATTAGCGGTGGCATAAACACTTAAAAAAAAAGGGGATCGTGTGAGTTTGTGTGTGCACCTCATGAGGGGTTCCCTGTGGTCCCTCATCAGTCGGAGGGTGACCTCACAGGCCTGCCTGAAGAGGCCCTCAGTGCCCATGGGGCCCATGGCATGGACCATGTTCTGGGTCAGACGGAACGGCACCACCTCCGGAACATCAAACGTCTCTCCCTAAGATGAGCGAGAGGGACGGAGGGACAGGGCGGCACTTTAGACCTCGCAGGGAGCTCTCATCGGCAGTAACTATCTCAAATTAAACACACACACACACACACACACACACCTTGTTAAAGAGGCAGTTGAAGTCAACGTGCACGCACTCCCCGGTGAGCGAGTCGAAAAGGATGTTCTCTCCATGGCGATCCCCGAGGCCCAGGATGTAGCCTACCATGGACATCACTGCCGTGGAGCGGCAATAGGCTGAACGACTACTATACCTGAAACACACACACACACACACACACACACACACAATGTACAACTTTATTTTAAATAAATAATTAAATAAACAAAAAGCTCTGATATGTGCAGGTGGTTTATTGTCCAGGTCATTGTGAGCGGCTTGTTTTGATCGGGACCGTACCAAGATGTGGGATCAGGGAAGGTCCGGAGGAACCACTCGTGGAAGATGGGGGGGTGTCGAGCACAGAGCACGTCTTTATGGATCCGTAGCTTCTCCTGGAAGGCCGCAGTCTTGGGAAGAATGAGCTTCCTCAACTCCTTACCGGAAAGGTAGATACCTGGCACACACACCCACCACTTATCACCGGGTCTTGACAGTATTAGTCAACATGCATGTTTTTGTGCCTGTGTCTGGATACCTCTCTCCTTGTAGAGTTTAGTAAGAATGTGTCTGAATCCAGCAGTGTTGTTGACCCACTCGATAATCCCACATTCCTCGTTGAGGGGGATTACAGCGTATGTGCGGATGAACAGCTCTCTCCGTCTGGACTCGGCATCTTTACGCAGGCACTATAAAAATAAACATAAACACACACACACACGTGCGCAGACACACACATAAATTGCCAATTATTTGGTTAGAGCAAAAATGCTGCAAGCATACATCGACACACACCTTGTTGATGAGGCAGTTGAACTCCATGAGTCGACAGTCTTTCCTCAGGTCGTCGTTAGGCTTACACATCATGGTATAGCTCCTGCCGTCAGAACCCTTCAGACTGATCTTTTTGGGCTTCTGGAGAGACGCCAGGATCTCCACCTGAACACAACACCAAAACATCACTAACACACTCCGTCTTTATCAGTGCCAGACGTGCATGCTCCCACAGCACCAAAAGTCAGCATACACTTCACTAAATTGTGGAAGTGCATGCACCATGAGACTACCCTCTACACACCCACACCCACACCAGCACCAGCACCAGCACCACCCCCCCACCCCCCCCACCCCCCCCCCCCACCACCACCTCTCCTGTCCTCTGTCCCACCGTGTCCTCGAAGCCGGCGAGATAGACCCAGTGGCCGGGGAAGGCATCGTGCTTGGTGTTAGCCCCGCCGGTGGAGGGCAGCGTGGGGATGAGCACCGACTGCAGGGGGATGAGGATCTCGCTGAAGGACGGCTCCTCCACCAGCCTCTTCAGCTGCTTGAAGTGGACGCTCATGCTGAGCGTGCTGCTGTTCCCGTCCACCTGAGAGGCACGGGCAACACACACACACACACACACACACACACACACTCGTGTTACCATTACTGAAGTCATATGCATTGATGAAATATTCCTAAGTATTGAGTCAAGGAATTGTCACTGGTCCCACAGTCAGATTTATTTCTCACTTCTCTGTGCATGTGTGTGTGTGCGTACTACGTGTACTACGTACTGGCTTGTTGCAGAGCTCCAGAAGCTTGTCACTCAGCCTGTTGGAGTCTCCAATGAACTTGCCCAGGGACTCCTTGAGGCTGATGGCCTTCCTCAGGATCTCTTTGCAGCGGTTCATACGCGTGGGGTAGGAGGACTGAAACCCAGGAAACACCGTACTCAAGTCAACAATATACCAACCGACCTTTTATTATGACAACGCGACTGTGTGCATTTGAGGTGATAGCACAATTACAAGCAACGATTTATATTTCTGAATGATATTTGCCCTATTATAAGGATGACGATAACAGTTAGGGGCCCTACTTTGGACACAGCCATCATGAGCCACATGGCCTGCTGGGGGTACGCCAGGAGGACTTTGGCGGCGATGTCCATGAGCACGGTGAACACCTCGTTGCTGGAGTGGCAGATCCTGGAGATGAGCTGGGAGAAGGCCGTGAGGAACTGGTAGGGAGCCAGGCTGGCGCAGTGCTCGCTGACCGCCGCGTTGATCTTCCCCAGCTCCACGCGCATCTGTCTGTCCGCCCGGCCGGCTACCCGGAGGGATGGAGAGACACAAGGCGGAGGGAGGGATGACCGTGTCAGTGTCACTAGCGCTGGGGACTCGGCGAGTTTGAAACGATGGCGCAATGTTTTCTCATTGCTACCGGTGAAACATACAGGCAGGTGGATATCTTGAAGATAATGGCCTCACCTTTCTCACATTCATACACCTTGGCTCCAAAGTCCAGCCAAAGGGAGAGCATGCGAGGCATGGCCTGGTAGATGTACTGGTTGCCAAACTGCAGCGCTCTGGCAAAGCACATAGGACATAATTATTCATTCTCCATTGCAGGGCAGTAGCTAGCCAATTTCTCAACAAATCGGAGCATAAAAGGTTTAACATCTATCCTTTTTTACTGGGTTTATTGCCAGAATAAAGAAATTGGGGGGTAACAAAGTGAAGCAAAGCGAGTTGAGAAGCAGACTTACTTCCCAAAGTAGGTGACGATGTAGCGGATGAGGTTGCCCTGTTTCTCCAGCTTGTTGTCAGTCACCATGGGCATGACCTTGTCGTAGTACTTGGCCAGGTAGAAGTTGCCGTCCTCCCACTCAGGAAGAAGAGTGGTCAGGTCCTGACACAGAGACAAACAATGCTCTTAAGACTGTGGAGAAATGCCTTGTTTCTTCAAACCTGGCCTGTCTGTCTGAACAGTCAAATGTAAGAAATGTATTGGGTAATTCATCATTTAGGTTATTTAGGTTGTCTTATCATGGTGTGACAACCATCATAAAAAGATACTAAACAATAACATTAAAAGTTAAAATTTAAAAGTTCAAGCATGTTAGAGTCTAGTTTCAATGGTGTTGACGTAAGGGCTTTCCTATCACACCTTGTAGGCCTTCATGATGGCGTTCGACTCAAAGTTGGCCGTCTCCTCCATGAAGCGTCCCACCAGCAGCATGGCTTTGCCTTTGGTCTGCAGGCTGCGAGGGTCCAGCGGAGGCTGGTTCTCTGGGAAGCACTGGGCCACCCCCTTCTGGAGCACAATCAGTGCCTGGTGCACGTCGCTCTGCGTGGTCCCACAGAGACACACACATCAAAACAAAATCAACAACGTATCGATGAGACGGTGACCTAGGGCTGTTGATTTTCAGGGCTGTGTGTGATTGTGTGTGTGTGTACCTTGGACCAGAGCCACTTGGCCTTCTCTGTGAACAGCTCGGCGAGGTGTGTGTTCTGTCCGTTAAGCAGAGCGTTGAAAGCTGTCTGGTGGTGTCCCGCTTTTCTGGCCACGCGGGCACTCTGGAGCCAGCAGTCCCCGATCAGCTCCTCACACACTGGCCTAAGACGGACACACACACACACACACGGGGACACACACACACACACACACACACACACACACACACACACACACACACACACACACACACACACACACACACACACACACACACACACACACACACACACACACACCACTATAGTTCTACTTGAGATGACGCTGTCAAAGAAACGTTAAGATCCCGTAATAAAAACGTTAATATCATGGAACACATGGTGTCCTTACAGTGCTGTCAGACTGAGCAGAGCGCGACGCAGGGCAAGGATTGGTTCCTTGGCTCGGAAAGAATTCTGGGTCATTTCCAGGCGCTCTGGCCAATCCTGAGTCAGGTGGGCGGGGTCGGGGATGGTGCCTTCTCTCTGCTTCTGCAGATCAGTGAAGGCATGCTCCAACTCTCGAAGCATGTGGAGCCTTAAGACACAAACACAGCCAGAGAAGGAACACAATAACACATTAGTTAGATACACTAGTACAATGAAAACAAAACAGCAGTGTGCATATTATCCCATTCCTCTCCTACCTGACAATGTACTCATATCCCCTCTGGTAGGTTCCCCACTCGTAGCTGGCTGCCGACAGAGGCACCACCTGCTCCTTCCTCACCAGCTTCAGCTGCTCATAGAACCTCTCGGTGTCCCGCTTCTTAGCTGACAGAAGCATCTGGCCCAGACGCACCCCCCACGTACTGGACTTGCGGTCTGGACACACACAATAGTTTTGGATTATAGAAATGCCTTTTTACTACCTATAGATTGCATTTAAAAAGGGAGTTAGTGTCGGTTTTCACCTGAGCTAAGGTAATCTTCCAGCTGGTCCCATTTACCAAGCTTCCAAGCTGCTTCAACCCGGTAGGTGTTCAGCTCGGACTTCCAATGGGGTCTGGACACACACACACACACACACACACACACACACACACACACACACACACACACACACACACACACACACACACACACACACACACACACACACACACACACACACACACACACGAAAAGTTGGAGGATTTTGTATGTGTGGAATGTCTTTCTGTGTGTGTGTGTGTGTGTGTGTGTTTGAGTGTGTGTGAGAGAGAGTGTGTCCGGGGGCGGGGCAGCACCTGTCGGCCAGCACTCCGTTGACCTGGGTGATGACGGTGGAGAGTTGTCCCAGGCCCAGCATGGAGCTCATCACCCCGTGGTAATGGCCGATCTACGGGCACAGAACAAAGGTGCATGCTGCGGTTTCACTTTCACTCTAATTAGACGGTCTAGTGATCGCCAAGGTAACATTTTAAAACACTGTGAACGTGTGTGTGTGTGTGTGTGTGTGTGTGTGTGTGTGCGTGTGTGTGCTGAGAGAGAGAGAGCGAGCATTATGTTACCTGGTCTGACTCCAGCTGAATAGCCCGGTCGTAGCAGGCGGTGGCATCTCGGAGCAGACCGATGCTCTCGTGCTCCAGAATCTGTTCCCGTAGCGACGGCTCCTCCCTCCTGAGGGCGTTCACCCCCCTCACCCCGTCAGGCTCATGCATCGCAGCGTACACCGTCTGGCGCAGCCAATCACACCAGGGACGAGAAGTGACTTACAGCCGTTAATCAAATCAGTTCATGCCAGAGCTTAACGACATTTGTGCTATAACACTAACACCAAATTACACTTATACAAATTACAGGTAAATAATGAAACACAGCCACAGCAGAGGAAACAGACTGTGGAGGATCACACACTAGCTCACACTAGTCGCGGCGGGAGTGTCTGACCTGTAGGAAGGTGAGGTGGTCCTGGATGTTCTCCTTGTTCTCCAAGATGTAGGCTTCAAAGTGCATGAGGGCCCGGGTGTAGGCTTTGGAGCGCAGCGAGGCCTTGGCCAGCACGTCCTGAGGAATGCCCTTCAGGAAGGCCACGATACGCTGGTACTCCCCGCTCTCTGGAGACCAACACACACACACACACACACACACACACACACACACACACACACACACACACACACACACACACACACACACACACACACACACACACACACACACACACACACACACACACACAGGCTTGGAAGAGGGCAGCATATATACATCTTCCAAAATTACATTGAGATGCGCGCGTGTGTGTCTCTCTCTCACCACTTTGTTTGGGTTTGTTGGAGAGGATGTGTCGACTCCACTGAGTGAGGTGAGCCAGCATGCTGAACACGGTCTGAGTGCTGAGCTGTGATAGGCTGGAGGCCGTTTCCTGGGCACACGCCCCTCGAGCATCGCCTTCCATCAACACAGCCAGTATCTCCTTGGTTACCTAGCGGAGGTACAGCAAACAAGGGCAGACAGACAGAGATGAATAGACAGCACAAGACTTAAGTACACAGTGTTTTTCCGTAGGGGGGTGTGTGTGTGTGTGTGTGTGTGTGTGTGTGTGTCTACCTCCTCTTGCTCAGTGGGTGTGCAGCCCAGCAGCATGTACAGCAGGATATGAGGCAGGAGGTAGATGGTGACCTTGTAGTCATGCTTGATAATAAAACTACAGCAGGAAAACACCTTGCTGGCCAATTCATGTCTCACCTGGAAATAAAACAGGCCAGCACAAGACACAGTAACCGTTAACTCACGTCACAAGTAACTAGTTCCTTTTGGAGATGACACACTAAAAAAATATGAAGCCAATTCCCTACTGTGAAACTCCACAAGAAACACAAGTAACTAGTTCCTTTTTGAGATGATACAAAAAAAAAAATCAAGCCAATTCCCTACTGTGAAACTCCACAAGAAACACAAGTCTAAATGTTTTACATCTTCACCAATTGACCCAAAACTGAATGAGCTGAAATCAGCGCTGGAGCAAAGATAACCGCAGCTGTAGAGTTGAGGTGAAAGGTCACTGACTTTGCTGATGAGGTATCCCGCCCAGGTGGCAGACCAGTCGGAGAACTTGCTGCCCCGTCTGCTCAGATACACCGGCTTCTGCAGCTTGGACCAGTTCACCACCTGCTGACTGCTCTTATACCTACAGAGACACAGAGACAGGAAGGCAGGGAAAAGACCAGAGAGGGGGCGGTACGGAGAGAGATGTTAATATACAGATAAAGAGGAGTACTGAGCACCTGTGTGTGTGTGTGTGTGTGTGTGTGTGTGTGTCCGTGCGTGCGTGCGTGCGTGTACCTGCTGTTGAGGTGCGGCTCCAGGATCTCCTGGACCTGCTCTGGGAACCTTCTCCATAGCCGACGACCTGGAGAGTCAGTGCGTCCCTCATGACAGTCAAATATAGACAGCAGCTCCTTTGGGACACAAACCCACCCCAAAAATAAACAGCCAGGCCATCTGCAAAGGCAGTTGGAGCAACAACAGTTACACATGATGTGTGTGTGTGTGTGTGTGTGTGTGAGGGCCTGAGAGAGGAGTGTGTACCTGCATGCCATAAGCCGCGGAGTCCTGGGCTCTCACGTCGTCGGCGTAAGCCAGGAATGTTCTGGTCAGCTCCGTCAGCAGCTCGTAGGCAAAGTTAGGGTCCTCCACCCCGCTCTGTCACAAACACTAGGCTCAGTTTTACATCCTTTCACGTGGATTTATACACGCGTGTACGTGTGTGTGTACGTGTGTGTGTGTGTGTGTGTGTGTGTGTGTGTGTGTGTGTGTCGATGCCTGTCCACCTGATCTCCACGTGAAGTTTTCCCGACAACACCACCTACCACGAAGGTGTTGCGGCTGCCGTGCGACAGGGTGTGTGACAGGTCCAGACGTCCGGGGTCCACGGCCCCCAGCTCGCCCAGACACTCCCCACACAGCAGCCGGGCCTCGGGGGACGAGTCCTGGCAGCCCCTCAGCAGCACCAGCACCAGGGACGAGATCACCGGCTCCACCGCCTCGCTGGCGCACACCTGCTGCAGCAGCCATTCCTGGGGGGGAGGTGGCGAGGACAGACCCGTTAGATTTTTTTATTTTTAATCCCAATGTGATTCTCCTGATCAAATTAATATTAAATAATTATTATAATAAAGAGTAAAAGTGTACTTTGAGAAAACATCAGCACAAATAAAAAACTAAACGGTGAGCATTTCCCACATTATTTGTTAAAAGGGCTGCGAATGAAGAAGTAGCCTACTTCTTTTTGGTTTTGAGAATATTTTAAAGGTAATATGTATTGGGTTATAGCTGGGAGTGTGTGTGTGTGTGTGTGTGTGTGTGTGTGTGTGTGTGTGTGTGTGTGTGTGTGAGGGGACCTGGTTGCTGTGCATCATGTCCCTGAGGCTGGTGAGAGCGTGTATCCGGACGTCGACGTTCTCGTGCTGAATGGCTCTCATGGAGAGCTGCAGCGCTGCCACCAGGTCACTGCTCTTGGACGTCAGCTGGAATGATGGAGGGACAAACATGACTGACCGTCAACGCCAAACGCCATCGCAATCAGCAATCAGTGAATCCTGGTGGTCGGCTCCAACCTTCTTGTAGTCCTGTAGAACGGTGTGGATGTCTTTGAGCTCCGGGTGGTCTGGCAGGAAGTAGATCTCATGGAGGTAATCCCGGACCTCTTCTCTGTAAAAGATCACATAGCAATGAACTAAGATGGAGGAGCTTATACCAAATCTAAAATGAACACTGCTGCTAATTGAGATAGTTAGAACCTCTCGAGTTGAAACATTTGCAAGAAGCCCCTAACTGTGTGAGTGTCTGCTCTATACGTGCACGTTACCTGTGGTCCAGTATGAGGTAGCGTATGATGGCGGCCGTTTCTTTGGGCTGGAGTGGGATGAGGGGGAGGAGCGCCACAATCACGTGACTCAGCAGAGGTCCCAGGTAGGTGGGCTCCACCGTCCACACAAAACACTCCCATGTCCTGTCCATACAGGAAGTAGACCATTGGGAGTGTGGAATGAGTTGAACAATTTGGAAAATTAAATAAATGCATTAGCATAATGTGTGCGTGTGTGTGTGTGTGTGTGTGTGTGTGTGTGTGTGTGTGTGTGTGTGTACGGACTGGCAGCAGAGGAGAGGGAAGTCGTCCCTGTATCTCAGGCTGGTGCGGAGCGTGGTCATCATCTTCACCCTGACTGAGCTAATGTGCTTGGACCCCATCAGACGCATCAGGGCCATCACGCTGGTCAACGCCTGCACAGAGACACGAACACGTTTAAAAGCCTGTCAAACATCATACACTATTATTATCACAGCTCCAATGGCCGCTTGTCATTGGTCTGGGTCCGCCAGACAGAGCCCACTCGCCATCTTTTTGCGGTCCTTCTCCCCAGCGCTGGAACTTAGCAGCTGCATGTTGAAGAAAGCCAGGATTCCTAACAACTTGGGCTGCAGATAGTCAGCCTGTCCAAAAAAAGCAAAGAGAGAAAAAAGGAAATTGACAAAACATTCAAACTTAAGAGAACCAAATCTATTGTAATAGCCTATGTCTGATTCATACATATATCCTACGAGTATGACTTGTTGTCAGTGGAGACACAGTAACCTAAATATTGGGTTGTTACCATGTGCTCTGAAGTGGTGATGTCTCTGGGACCCTGGTAGGGGTCATCATTGGAGGCAAACGAGGCAAGAATGGCCAGTCCATTAAACACCTACATAGTACCCAAGTACCCAGTCTCACAGCACACACACACACACACACAAAAAAGAGCATGTCAGCAGGTCAAATGCAATGTAATTGTTACCACTGCTCAACATAAATGCAGATTTGTTTATAAAGCCAGTATTTCATTGTGGTAACAGTGTCGAACCTGTTGATAGTGTTCTCCAAGGCGCAGAAGCAGCTCATTGTGGAGGCCCTGAAAGTCCTGTCTCAGCAGGGAGCCCAGCTCCAGTTCTGTCTCGCTCTTCACGCGCACGCACGCACAAACACACGCACACGCACACGCACACACACACACACACACACACACACACACACACACACACACACACACACACACACACACACACACACACACACCAGGAAGGTAACAATTTTATCTTGATCACCAGTCAACACAATGACTCAGTGAAACAAGTTAGTTTGAGTGTGACGACGCGGTTGGCTACCTGGAGGTAGTGGAAGGCTTTCTCCAGCTCCTCTTTCGTGCAGGAGCAGACCAGGTGGCTGAAGATGTACTTGAAGTTGTTGATGAGGATTTCTCGTCGGTTGGCTTTGAGCTCATTGGCCAGAGTGCGAATAAGGGCGGAGCCGGTGGTGCTGGCCTTGGCCGCAAGGTATGGCAAGAGAACCTGGAGAGTGCGCTAAAGACACACATAGGCTAAACTAAGGCTATAAGTCACATTTAAGGTGTGTTGTGTGTGTGTGTGTGTGTGTGTGTGTGCAAGCTTACTGTGAGGAAGCGGTGAAGATCAGGGAAGTCGAAGGCGTGTGCTATTTGAGACAGGATGTCCAAAGCCAGCTCTCTCTGATTGGCTGACTCACCGCTTTGGTCCGGCGTGCTGCGTAAGGCTGTCACGTGGCGAGAGTGCAGCGACTCCACCAGGAACTGAACCCCAATAGACAAACAAACCAGTTGAGAGCCATCAATAGCATATCACACAGTAGATTAATCGATGTCCACCATGTTGGATTTCACAGATTTTGCTAAATGTACTTAATTAACAACAATAAACAATACATGACTTAACTAAATTAAATAAACTCTGCAGCTCTGGTATAAGTCAGACTAGCGGGTCAGACCTGGCACACAGGATTCTTGTACTGGCTGAAGAGGGTCTGCAGTTTGAGGCTTTTGGCAGAGGCCAGGGCTCGGATCTGAGTGTAGGCAGCCACAGACACAGGGGAGGACTTGGAGAGCAGACAGTGGAGCAGCCTCAGCAGAGAGAAGGACACCAGACTGCCCTGGGCTGCCCTGAGAGGGAGGGACCCATAAGGGAGAGACATGGTGTTAGGGATAAATACCAGGGTCCTGTTCTGTCAATGATGTCGTTCTGTCAGTTGGCCTGAGTGATGGCTAGGCCCCGGCTTGGTTGAAAGGCGTGCACGTTACCTGCCGATCTCTCCGGTGGTGAGGATGAGAGTGTTGCGGAGCTCGTCGTCTCTGTTGACCTTAGCGTTTGTGAACGCCTCCTTCAGACGCGCCACGAGAAGCTAAAATTAGAAGCAGTATTTTCAAGTTGAATATTCCACATTCATTAGTTAAAGGGCCGTGTTTCTAAAATCTTTAAGAAAAATATTGATGCACTCTTCACAGCAGTGCTGAACATTTGATGACGTCACACACTCACCTCACTAAGAAGGCTCTGGTCAGGGTTGAGGGTGGGCTCTGCCAGCAGGAAGCGAACCGATTGGCTGAAAAGCGTTCTTACTTTTGGCTCTGGATCTTCCATTAGACCAATCAGGGCACATAGAACAGCTCTGGAGTCACTGTCCCCACCCGCCAGATTCACGTGTTGGCAGAGGTGAGGCAGCGCTTCAATGAATGCTACAGAACATACAGAAAATTATAAATTTTCACCCACACTTTTGACAAACTCACAGCAGTACATTTGACGTGGCGCCATAGAGACCAACCTTGTTTGGCGTCCGGCCCCTCGTTAAGGAGTCCAAGGAGGGGCCTAATCGCTGACGATGGCAGCGACGCTGTTTTCTGAGCATGCTCAGCAGTGAGGCTCAGACGGGAGCAGAGGATCTCAGGTGGCCGGGGCGGCTCTTTTGGATTGACACCAAGCAGGGAGCTGTCTGACAGGACACAGGTCAGCTGGCCCGCTATTCTCGCCAGCTCCGCCTTCACCTGCTGTGAACCATCCTCCAGTCTGGGCCTACCAACGTAGACAAAAAACATTCAGAACACAGACACCTGATGTGACTCAACAAAAAACAGGACGTCTTTCTTAATACAATTGTGCTTGGGTGTGTTTTCTGTGTGTGTGCGTGTGTGTGTGTGTGTACTCACATCAAGGTGGTGTGTATAAGGTTGTGGTGTGTGGGTCCCAGGTGGTGCAGAAGGAGAGGGAAAGCTCTAACCGCGCCTGCTCTCACCAGCTCCTCTTTGCTCTGCAGAGCGGCGGTGAAGACACACACGCGCCATGTCTCACACACGCCTCGACGGAGCAAGGCCAACAACAACACACACTCGGCCTGGATCTGGGGGGCTGGACAGGGGCACACATTACATAGACCTTGCTCTACGTTGAAAGTAGTTGCCCAGCCTAAATATTAACATGTTAAAATATTCAATTTGAAGTTTTTTTTCCACATTAGGTAGTAATAAACGGTTACTATTTTGGGTAACTCTGATCCTTTTTTGACAAACGTTGTTTGCCAGTGTTACTCACAGTAGCTAGAGACGAGTCTCTGAGCCAGAGCAGGGAGACTGGAGGGGAATCCAGCACTCTTATAGGCAGACCGGGACACCTGCTCACACACCCACGGCAGTGACAACAGAGCACACACACGCCGCTGCAGACCCTCGTCGCCATCACTTCTTACTGCACACAAACACAAACAACATACAGCAACATGTTAGCTTTAGTGATTGTCTGGAATAAATATATTTGTGTGTGTGTGTGTGTGTGTGGGTGTGTGTATGTGTGTGTGTATGTGTGAATACTGACTGGTGAGGTATAGGATGGCGTCCAGGACCCTGATTGTGAACTGGACAGCGGTTTGCATGTGGGAGAGGTCAGGATCTGGCTTAGCTCCTTGCAGTATGGCCTGACTGCTCTTCAAAGCTCTGCCCAGAGTCTCAGTAGAAACCCAGAGGAGAGGAGACGGGCTAATGAAGAGATAGAAAAGAACACACAGGATACTGAGACCAAAGTAGAACAGGATAGGCAGGTGTACGCTATGCTCTTACTTTCTAAGCTACGAGGAATCCGTTTGTGCGTGTGTCACCTGGTGGAAGAGGAGCAGAGGCCTGCCAGGTGCAGGATGAGAGCCAGCCCCTCCAGAGCTGGAAGGGAGACTTTGAAATCGAGCTGAAGGTCAGAATTCAGAGAGGTCAGCAGCTCCTCCATTCTCCCTCTCACCGCAGCCCAGACCTGACTCCGAACGCGCATGTCCAGCTCACTGGACAGGATCAACAGGCAGAGATGAACAACTTATTCATTTAAATGAATTTAAATGAATAATTCTGGTGATACGCATCGAATAAAAAATGTTGGACTACTATTAAAAAAAAATTCGGTATTTTTGTTCTTTATTGGTGTGGCCCATCAACTTACATTGGCAGTTTTTTTGTTATATTGCTAGTTGAGGGGTTGATAGGCAAACACGGCCTCTTTGCTTCCATCTCTCCATCCTCCTTCTCCTGTATGGCCATGGCAACCTCAGCCTTTAAGGCAGCATGTAGGAAGCCCTTCACACACTAGAAAACGAAAACACATTTTGGTTACACAATCACACCCTGCATTAGATACTAAAGGTCTGAGCGCGTGAGAAGGTTTGTGCGTGTGAGAATGTTTTTCTTTACTTCAGCCTGATTTTCTGTGCCAATACTGCATGTCAGGGTCTTGCAGACATCAGTCACTCTCTGTCTTCTCAGTGTCGGGGCGCACTCGTATCCCGGGACAACCGACAACAGGAAGCTGAAGAGTAGGCACAGTGACTGGCTGACCTCTGACCCCAGCTTGGACGGAACTCGTCCCAGTGTGCACACGCACTCCAGTAGCTGTGCCAGATGGACTCTTTCAAACCTAGGGCTGTGTGCGCCAGAGCCCCCCGGGGAATGGAACACACAGCGGGTCAGGTTCAGCAGTTCCCCGCCATAGGGCTGCTGCTCCTCTGCGTGAGAGTAACAGTGAGTGTCGAGCAACTGGAGGAAGGCAGTGAAGAACTCCTGACTCCGCCTCTCAGGAAACCCCCCGAGTTCCACCGAATGCCTTATCATCACCATGGAGGCCCTCTTCAGCTTCACACTGCCATTGGCCAGAAAGGAGCAGGCGGTTTCCCAAGCCACGCCCACATCTCGCTGGGAGACCACGCCTCTGAGGACGTCAGTCAAAACACTTAGTGACACGGCAACCAGGGTCTCCATGGCAGCGGGGCAGGAGAGGAGAAGCGGTGACGGGCTGAGGTACGGGCTGACAGATGTAGGAGAGATGGAGAAATGCTCCAGAGTCAGCGGCCACAGGGAGTGCGCGTGTGTTCCTGCTGTGGCAATGTGGGTGGCAAGAATGTTGCTGAGGTCCTGGGACAATCGGAGTAGCTCCTCGGTGAAGGAGCTGAAGATGATTGGTGCTCTCACCCTAAGCATGTGCAATAAAGAGCAGAGAACAGCAGAGACCCGTCCGTGGATTACATCACAATCTGGAGCCGAAGCTACTCGCAGTAATCTCCCCATCACCCAACGGCTGCAATCTTGAGACCAGAAGAGAAAAAGAGAAGAGGGGTTGGAGAGAGGAAACAAGAGACGCATTACATTGAAACATCGCTGACTGAGCAGATGTCGAACTATTATATCAAAATGTACTGTAAAATCATTGATAAAAGGTGTGCTAACCCGCACTGCTCTGTTCAGTGTCCGTGTAGTGTGCCGGCTGGCAGGCAGGGTTGACAAACATCAGAGAGGAAGACTTAATTATGTGCTGAACAAAGTCCAAGAGCATCACACAAGTAGGGCCACGATCAGAGTTGGATTTCTTGCTCAGTTCCAGTGCCACTATAATAGTAACGCATACAATTATTAGCACACAATACTGGTAATTTCCCGTTAGTGACGACAAGAGATGTTACAGAGCCTGAAAGTAAAATTAACATTTAAAAAAAAGATTGTGTACATACCAACATCCACATCAGTCAGGATTCTGTCAATAAACTGGCAAAGAATCTGTCGTGGTTTCTGAACCACTTGGTTGTATTCAGCTGCACTGGCACTGAAATATGTTAAATAAATATCAGATGGTAGTTGGCTAATTCGGGCCAATACAGGACTTTACATATTAACATAACTCAGAAGTCCGCTTAAGGGAAGTGTTCTAAAGTTGTTTGTAAACAAAGAAAAAAGTTTTAGCTCTGTCACTAACAAGGTCTTCAAAGACAATATACCCCATACTTAATTTTAGTATGTACCCTCTGCAAGAATTGTGCATTAAGAATTGATTTGCTAAAATGGTGTGTGTGTACCTGAGAGTAAGATACACTTTCTGGCGATACTAATAGTTAGCTACCAACATTGATTCACAGCGGAGGCTAAGATTAGCTAGCGTTTCCAACTAGCTTCTTCGCAAAGTCAAAGCTCACCTTGTGAGCTCATGGAGAGCAGGTATCATCGCTGACATTTCCAGTCCCTCCATTTTTTTAGACAGACTATAAACCTTCTTAAAGATGACGGAAAGATATAGATAAATCTGATGTTATAATCGCGGCATGTTTCGTGTAGGGTTACATCGTCTTTGGTTCGTGTAGTTTCTTTAGTGTAGGTCAGTTCCCCTCTGAACAATCCTACATTCTAAGCAATAATAACAATGAAAAATGTTTGTATCCTTTGCTATTTTGCCTAGTAAATAGAACAATTATGAATTATTTATCACTTAAAAAAGGACATTTGTTCTGCTGTACTAAGCTAAATAAGTTTATATTTGAATGTATCATTTTTATTCGGCTAAACATGCTAACAAAGTAACATGCATCGTGACATACTTTCTGAACAATTTTATGTTGCCGACGGACGGCAACAAAAGGAAAAACAATACAATGGTAACATTACATTTATTTTTCCAAATTAACTTTAATAAGTAAATAGTAACAATACACAACATCGGTACATGGAGTGGTTTATGAAAAGGCTGCTGTGGTTTGCATAATAATTATTGATTATTGGTCTCCTGACGGCTCATGTGGCAGGGGTAATAATATTTCCAATCAGATAAAGACTGAGGAGTTATCATGACCAGCTCCAGCAGCTTTTATGATTACAAAATCATAGACAACATGTGGAAAGAGGGGGAAAGTATGCCTGGGTAAATCAAGTGTGTTGGGATCATAAGATAAAGATACTTTATGGTCAAGTTGAATTAAAACAGATTAAAACTATGTTTCAATTAGGAAAGAATAGGGGCTATGATAGTCAGAGGAAATAGTCTAAGAATAGTCATACAATATCTTAGGCAGTTTGATTGATAAATAGTGAGACACATAGTATAGTTGCAAACATTGAGGTAAATTCAAGTCTTCTATGATTGCTGCCTCTGCTTTACTTGTCAGCTTTCTTCATGCCCCGCCCCATGAGACAAGCAAAGACTGTCAGAACCATTTTGGGTTTCACTTCCACCAGGTCATCGGGCAAAGCATAGACCCGTGCTCCAATCTTACGGGCTACAGAGATCGCATACCTTGAAATAGAGAGAGAGAGAGAGAGAGAGAGAGAGAGAGAGAGAGAGAGAGAGAGAGAGAGAGAGAGAGAGAGAGAGAGAGAGAGAGAGAGAGAGAGAGAGAGAGAGAGAGAGAGAGAGAGAGAGAGAGAGAGAGAGAGAGAGAGAGAGAGAGAGAGAGAGAGAGGTAGGTCAAAATATGTCGGCTCAGTGTAAGAGAACTTAGGTTACTTCTCGTTGGCATAAAGTTTGCTTACTTGGCGTTGTTGAGTTTGTCAGCTTCACTTAGCTCTGCGTTGTTTCCTCTTTTTACCATTTCTTGTTTGACAGCGCCAGGAGCAATAATGTCAATCACGTCTATCACTGGCAAACTGGTGCTTATCAGCTTGTCCTGTAGTGGTGAAAAATAAGTTTATGAGGGGGTATAATAAGTATGAATTTACATTGTGTTTATTTTCTGTTCATGCATTCACTTTATATACAGCAAGGACAGGACTCAGATTAACCACAAACCTTAAAGCTCCCTATCTGTGTGTCTTTTCCTCCCTGGGTCAAGGTGGAGTTGACCCAGTTCACGATAATCTGATCTCCAATCTTCTCCCCAGCCCCCAGGTCTGACAACACCTGCACTGTGTACCTGAGAAAGAAAGAAATAGGTCAGATAATGAGGGAAACAATGAGTCTAAACATACAAAGGTATTACATTATCACCCAATATTTGTAGCGTGTGTATTGTAAAGACAAATTGTGTGTTTTTGTATCTGTTAATGTGTGCACCTTCTCATCAGTTGCCAGACCAATGCCAAGGTATGCATGACACTGCCCTCATTAATGTTTTCTCCTCCAATTCCTACTAAGGAGAAGCGTGCCTCTGTCCGTCCCAGATCTACTGCATAGCTACAGTTTTCCAGCTAGACGTTCAGCAAAAGACAAAAACATGCTCAGAAGGTTATTGCCTCACCTTACAACAAACGTCACTCTGTGTTCCAGTGGTTTCACTTTAATAATGGCATGTGCTGCATACCTTTCTCATGTTTGCACCCAGAGCCGGGTATGGAGGTCTGTTGACCTTCTTCCAGTCCACTGGGACGTTAACTTTCCCATAGAGTTGCAGAATCACCAAGGCATCACACAGGTCACTGCAACACACACATACCAAGTGGAGGTTAATTCAGAACCGAGACTGACTCTCGACCAGGATCTCTAACATAATCTGTCTTTTTGTGGCTGTCTCTCTCTGCCCAACCCGTACCATCTCTCTTTAACGTACATACACACATCAACAAACACAAGAACACCAAAGTGGGTGACTACTATACCAGTAAAGACGGTTGACATAAGGAGCAACGCCGAGAGAGTTCATCCAGTTCCGGAAGGTTTTTTCCTCTCTAGACTCTCCTGCAAGTACACAATGCACTATAAAAGTTAGCTTTGGGGGTGACAGTCTAATAATGCAAATAAGACTGGTTATGTTTGAACAGTTGACATCCACGGTGGCATTATCTGTTCTCTGAATGTCTGTATAATTTATCCGTATTGTGTCCGCGAAGCTTGCCTTCTATCAGAGCAGGGTCGATGCCGTTGGTCTGTGTTCTCTCCAGGGCTGGGTATGTGTTGAACAAGTTGGCCACAAAGGCCATGTTGAGTTTGCTGTTTCCTGAGATGACGTCTTTAGGGGACACAAACTGCCTGCAATCCAACCTAGCCGCCTGGCACAGCATTAGTTCTGCTCTCCGCTCTGGATCACGTTCCTACTCACACACATAAACACACACACAGATACAGACACACACACACAGAGAGGCATGATATGTCAGGTTTTGCATCTCAACTCTTACATTTAATCATAAAGATAGGGCTGAAGCAGCAGACTTACATTGAGGCCGGTCATATCAATGTCAATAATTAGTTCATCGTCATCGCCTCCTTTTGGGGAGATCTGGTCCAGCAGGTGGAAATAGGCCAGTGAATCCTATAGAACAGCATAGGCGGCACATTACACTTTGAGTGTGTGTGTGTGTGTGTGTGTGTGTGTGTGTGTGTGTGTGTGTGTATTCCATTCAGTATGCACGTGTGTTTCTGTGTCCACATAGCACTGACTGATACCTTAATGTCATCACTGAAGTTGCTGATTGGCTGAGTGCCCGCATTCTTTAGGTGATAGTTGACCCAACGGAGCAACAACTCCTCAGGAGAGACGGACATTAGATGGTCGAGTTCTTCCCCATCACCCAAGAGGCAGATCAAAGCTGTACACACAAATAGCATCCACCTTGTCAAAACATTAGTGACTTTGTGAAGAGGAGGTTTGGTGACAGGTAGCAGATTGTAAGCCGGTGTCCTAGGTGTATCTAGTGGGGCCTCCTGCTCAAAATGGTGGAAAACATTGATTTAAAGAAAAATTTAATTGTCACATTATGTGTGTGTAGTTACCTTCATTACGACTGATTTCAATATCTGCAAAAAGGCCGGTCTTGATGATCTGCCATAGCAGTCCCAGCACCAGATGGGGTTTCCCAGCCATTAGATCAGGGGCATGAATATTCACCACTGTACATCCTATTGCTGATGCTGAGTTTAAGGCCAGGACCAGATTTTCCTACCAAGGGAGTACAGTAAGGGAAGAAGGAGCAATAAAAAAGATGGTGGAGATTAAATAAATAAAAAATATTATAATAGTAAAATCATTTAATTTGTTAATTTGTTAGTTAGTTAGTTAGTTAGTTAGTTAGTTAGTTAGTTTGAAAGCCATTCTATGTGATACTCACACTCATAGTGAAGGTAGTACGTTTCTTGGTGTTGATTACTCTCTCGTCAATGGTGTCGGGCTGAGATATATTGATCATTTTACTAGAAAGAAAATATGTTTAGTGAAATGATGATTGGGAAATATAGACAGGGGAAAGAGAAAGATGTAGTTAGAGAGAGGGACAGAGGGTTGTGTGTTACCATAGGAGGATACCGTCACGGACAGAGGTGAAGAGGCTGTCGTTTTCCGGGTTCATGGGGACCAGGTGGCTGCAGTCTGGATCCTTGGCAAGAGCTTTGTTGATCCAGTTAACAAACGCCACCTTCTCTTCATCTGATAGACACACGTATAGCCAGTCTTAATTTACACATGAAAATAACTTACAGGCATTACAAACATTAAAAATGGAATGCATACTGTGTATGAATGTATATGATAGGCATGATAGACATGATATCTGTATTTAACTGTTACCTGAGTAAGAGTGCTGTGTTCCCTCACTGGAGATTCCAGATAGACCTCCAAAAGAGCGAATTCCATCTCTTCGTGACACGGTTTTCCTGAATGTCTCGCTTAGCTGCTTGCTCTTCAGCTCCTGGTAGATCTACACATGGATAGAGAGAGAGAGAGAGAGAGAGAGAGAGAGAGAGAGAGTAAGAAAGAGAGTGTTGGGGGTGAAGTGGTCATGGACATCCACATGGTGTGTCTCATCGACTATGAGTGTGAGATGCTTGTAAAAATGTATTTATCATCGTACCGCCACAAACTCATCAAAACTAATTTTCTCGTCCTTGTTCGTGTCTCCAGCGATGAAGGTCTCAACAATCTCTCGGATCTGGAATCCCGGCAAAGAAAAACTTGCTTCTTTAAAGAGCTCTTGGAGCTCAAAGTCACTGACAAACCCACTATTGTCGATGTCTATAAAAACACACATAAAACACACAAGCATGTATTCCAAGTCTTTTGTGCGCCTTGACAATCAGATACATGGATAAATGTTTTATGGCTTTGTATGGACTTTGATGGACGCTATTCTTTTTACTGGGTCAATGATAATCAGATTAGTGCAAATGATTAAAGATTTAAATGGCCCTTTTGCCAACTTCTCAAATAAACCTTTAACATTTTCATTCATTGACCATTGCGTTCAGACATTTATAATTGACAGTAAGGAAATTCATTAACCATACTGTTGACCACAGAAAGGAAAGGGTTTAATAAAGTACGTAATTCAGCTGAATCAGCTGATATATTCTGCAAACCTTCACCGTGTCCACGCCATGAAGCCCAGTCAATAAAAAAGCTTTTATATAAGAACAGGAATTTATGATTGGCCATAAATACTGGATGCCGTTTCAGCCTGATTTCTCTTGGTGTATGTTCCTTTTGAGTCTGTATGCATGTGATGTGTGTGAGCGTGTCCACTAACCAATCCTGTTGAATGCTTCCCTTAGATCCTCCAAGTCCTCTCGTGAAATCTGTCTGATGTTCTCCATCTTTAGGTGCCCATAACATGCACACACATAGACTAACATGAGCGTTTGTGAAAACAACAGTGTGGACCATACTGTTATGGGTTAGATATCATGCTGTTGGTTGGCAAGGATACTACAGACGATAGTTACAGGTAAGATAAGGCCGACAGAAAATAAGGAAGTGTCAGATGAAGTGCTTGAGTTTTTCCATTGTGGCCTTAAAGCTTAGCTCCTGCATTACTCCTTAATTTTACTCTAACCATAGAGATATTGGGAAAAACTATTTATTTATGAACGACAAGCAAAGATTAAACAACTAAAACTAAGGGATCACAGTTTATGGAGTTCACAAAGCCTTCCGAACTAGACTGTTAGCATGAGCCCCCCAAAGTTACCATAAAGTAAACAAAAACAAAAAATGGGAGTTACCCCATCTGTGTGTTGGGCTTCACATACAACAGCCACTAAGAATGTGCTAATCCCCCTACCTTCATATGAGCCCTGTCCTATAGGGGAAGAGTCGCCGGGCAGTTCACTTCAGCTGGGAGTTCCGCCTGATCGGCTGTCTCTCAGACCTAAACTCTCCCTCCCTCTGCAAGGCCAAGCAGGGCAGACCTTTGTTCTGGACCCTGGGGTAGGCGTAACCTGAGTTAACATTTAACACTTTGAATGTCCATCTTTATGATCGGCCTCCCTCTCTCCATTACTCAAACACATGTAGGCTGTAAAACCTTGCGGTTTTGTTTTTTGATCAGACGGTTCCCTAACAGGATACCTGCGGTCACTAAAGGCATGTTTGAAACATGAGGCCTGCCAGAGTGTTATACTGCTCTCTTTGCGCCATGGCCACACAATACACACAGTAACCCGATGAACCAAGCTGACTGTGTCATTTAAGAGAGCCTGAACAATACACACAGTACTTGTATGTGCTCCTACAACAGCTTCACTATTCAGCCGTCAGTCCTGGCTGCTCTAGCGACACTTTACAGGCATTTCACTCTGGTCCAAACTCTTTAATTGACCAAATCCCTCGTAATCTCTCTTTCTCATGCCATCTAACAGGCATTGACATTCAAAATAGAGAAAATAGTTATATTAGTCTGGCTCTTTCGTTATCAACTGTAATGTGTAAACTGTGCGCAGGACAGTGTCAGAAATCTATCCTTAAATGGAATGTAAATGAGATGTAATAGTATTATCTTGCAGTGCAGTCATCCTAGCTACGTAAACTACCGTGTGCGTAGGGTAGTGTTCAGTTGTGCTGCAGAAAAGTAAAGGAGCTTACCTTCACCCACAGGCCGGCAGCAAGGTTTAGAGTCCACCGCTGAGTTGGTGCTCCGTTTGGAGGGCCAGTTGAAGGAAAAAGGCAGAGCCCCAATGGTCTCTAACTTCTGGACTCTCACTTTCCCTCCTTGACTCCTCTACATTATTTTCCGTCTTCTGTTCCCTTAACCTTCTATTCTCTCTTTCGACCTCTCTACCTCTCATTCAGGAGCACATACAATTCTTACTTTAGGCTCACTAAAAACAGACTCAACCGGAAAGTACTTCTACGCCTACACACATGTGCATCCTCATATGTAGTCAACTATGATATCCACACTATCCTGCTATTACACATAATCAGGTATAGAAACTATCACTATACTGTAGAATCACACATCAACCTCCATCTTGGCTTCAGATCTGTTCTTCCTCTGATACCTGATCAGCCTGGTTTCACTCCCCAGCCCTCAGAGCCTCTCCGATTTCGTTCTTTTTCAAACCACTGTTCTAGGGTCAGTTGGCCCCCATCAATTCTAATCATTCCAGTAAGTGAGGTCTGGCAAAGCACAGCGCTGGGATCAGGAGTTAAGGTCACAGTGTACAACTTGGTCAAAGACCTTTTTCAAAAGCCTCCTGCATTATTCACTCACTCACTCACTCACTCACTCACTCACTCACTCACTCACTCACTCACATTCTGTCCTTCCCTTCCAGACATCTTCAAAGTTCCAGTGAGGGGAGTCTACTTTTTCACCTTAGCACAAATAACTATTCAGCAAAGCCAATGGACTGGACACTGATGAAGAATGGAGTGCAAATGGTGGTGACATAATACAATCACCCTGCTGTTGGGCAATATGAGACAGCGTCCAATAGAATCACTTTTATCTTAGAGGAGGGGGACAGGATGAACATGAATTTCATTCAAGACACATGGGTAATTCATAATAATAATGACCACAGTATTTTCAATCGATATTTCCTACTTAGACTGTGAATCAGTGCCGCTATACTGTATCTGTTTTTGATGGAAGTTCTAGTTTTTGTATCAGATTTTCCTAATTTCCTAATGCCTCTTTCCAGAGTTTAGGTTTCCTAATTTCCTAATGCCTCTTTCACCACTAGATGGAGCCAAACTCTATTTTTGCAATGACAACAATATTTAAAAGCATTAAACAGAAATAGTGTTGGAATGTCATGAGATACCAGATTGGCACCACTTTATATACACATTTAAAAAGTCTACCAGGGCATTCAGCTAATAGTCTGTTTACCATGCATGATATGGGCTATCTAATGAACTTATATTACAAGTATACGTGTATATACTATCTTATGTAGGCGTATAAAGCGGAATATGACAGGCCTACACATATAACTTTGGATCAGAGCACACCGAATGTGTAGAGGCACACATTTGTGTGCCCACTAACAAGCAGGACGGTAAGTTATATAATATATATCAGTCAGAGAAATAAAATAGAAAAATTGATGCAGGTGGGCCAATTACATTCGGGTATGTTTAGAGTAATGAAACTAAACTTTTCACACCTGAGACGCATTTGAAATTTGGTGGTGAGGGAGAATAAGAGGGCTAGTCTAAGTAGGCGTGAACGCTGTCGTCGGTCACGTGACCCGGAATATATGGCCCTTTAGTTATTAGTGCCGCGTTTGACAGTTCTTTCCGTTGTCTACCTCCGAGCCTCCCTGGGCACACCACCAACCAAGAACTCAGCAATCTCCTCAATTTACTGTCTGTACCCCAAATTTACCATGGCGGGTAAGAAATGGCACGGCCTGGTTGTCGCAGCTGAAAATTGCGACAAACGCGATTATCGTCATTTTCTATGATTGTAGTGCGATGTAGCATTATTAAGCGTCTGAGTGCCTCATCATTTTCTTTTATAATAACAATTCAAAGCTCTTCTTGTTGAACACCGTGTATTTAATTGATTATGCCTGCGACTGCTGCAAGTCGTGCGTACGTGCACCACAGTGGCGTACTGATGCACATTACGCAGCGGTCCGTCCTATGTCTATCGCTGTGGTCGTTTGTCAAATATAGGTCGGTTTAAAATATAGCCGATTGCAGTTCTGCCATTTGCAGAGTTGTATGTTTGAAATAATATTAGACATCACGTTGACTGAAATGTTCTGTCCTGCGAAACGTGGTAGAATGGCAAATGGAAAGCTTGCGTGTCGTTCTAATTGGTCGAAATTATGGTTTGGTACAGGCCATGCGGAGGTTGACCAGAAAACTAGAGTTCGGCGATAGGTAGAGCACCGCGAACAACATGTAGACAGTAGATCTACCGTGGAATAGCGTTTTATTAGACTGAACTTCAAGAGTAGTGCTCTGTAAGAGACTGTCCCAAATTTACATGGTAAAAAATCCATAAACTAAACACGTAGCACGGAGTATTCCGTCTGTCGTTGGCATTGTCTCAATATGGTGACTTACTGTTTACCTGGGGCTGAGTGCCATTTCGTTTTTGTGTCCAAATCGAAATAGATCAAGCATTTGTGACGTTGGCCACAAATGAAAACTATGCCAAAGGAGCGATGGTTCTTGGAAAGTCATTACGGAACCATAATACCACAAAGAAACTGGTCATCCTTGTAGGACCCCATGTTGCAGCGCCCTGCAGGTAAAACGAATTCACATTTGTTCTTTGACCAAGATTAAAGTGCAGTATTGTATCAGGCAGGTAACTAATCTGAAAGGTGATGAACAAAATATGTATGTCACTGTTGCAGGGCTGTACTGAGTTCCATCTATGATGAGGTGTGTGTGGTTGACGTTTTGGACTCTGGTGATACTGTGAACCTGGCTATGATGAAAAGGCCAGACCTGGGAGTAACCTTCACCAAGTTGCACTGCTGGAGACTTACACACTACAGCAAGTGTGTGTTCATGGATGCAGATACACTGGTGAGATGCTGTCATTATATTATTAGTGATGTAAATGCTACCCTTGCCTTAACTCATGTTTCTTGTGTATCCAGCTCATTAGTAAAATGGTGCCGAAGGGCTGGAAATACCATAACGCAACTGACTGGCTACAAATGGATTGCCACTAATATCTTAGAGCCGAACTATGTAATATCTTTCTGACCTTGGATTAGTACATGTACGTCCACTGACTGTTAAAAGCTTTTGTCTAAGAAAAAAAATAATCATATCCTCCTACAGTGTCATCTTTTTATCACATGATAAAATGTGAGCCTAAACTGCTCTGGGGAGAATGACTGACTTTGCTTTATCCTTTGTTGGTTCTCGTTAAGTTTCATTTAGTGGTCCGTGAACTATTTTGTATAATGTTCAATTATTGTCTGACCATTACCTGGTTTTAACCGCCATGTGTAAGAAACTAATTTGGTCTAAATCTGATATGCTAAATTTGAGATTTTATGGGAGTGTTCTTAAAAACATGTCAAGATATTTCAGGAAGTCTTGAGCATTTCAGTCAATGTGAAGACTTAACCTTTCAAATTTAGTTCACTTTATTTTGCTCATCGAATTAAAGATGAGGCTTTATGGATGCCAATAGTTAAAGTAAAATGTACAAATGTTACTGTATTTATAGGTGTTGTCCAACATAGACGAGCTTTTTGAGAGGGAAGAGCTGTCTGCAGCACCAGACCCTGGTTGGCCCGACTGCTTTAACTCTGGAGTATTTGTGTTCAAACCGTCCAATGAGACTCACAACAAGCTGCTCACGTTTTGCACTGAGAATGGCAGCTTTGATGGTGAGGCTGCTTATCTTTCCTTTAGATGTGTCCTTCATTATTTGCTTTTCGTGGGTTTTCCCACCTTATCCCTGTATCTTCTGTGTGTTTTGGAGCTAGTTAACGGAAAACATAGCTGTAAACTGTGTCCTGTACCCCTTTTCTTTCCTCACGTTATTTAGGTCATTGGTTTGCTTACTGTGGCCCTATTTTATTATCCTAGAACAATACCCAAATAGTATTAATTACGGTTGTGTTTGTTTGAAGGACACAGCAAAGCTTATCTAACATTTTTTGCTGAATAAAAATTATATAAATAAAACAATTTTCACGCCAGCTCTAATTTGAAACACATTCATCATATAAAGTGTTTACTTTTGAGTAATACACAATTTTTTGTTAGGAATACCATTGTCCTCTTCATCTTAAGATAATTTGCAGCGACTATTTCAGTGACACTCTGTTAAAGTGGAACTTTCTTCAAACTGCATTTTGTTTGAAATGCTCCAGTCACTTAATTTGATCAATTTAACTATAGTGTGCTTTCTTCAAAGTCTGTCAAAGGGCAGAGGTGATCAGCGAATGAGTCAATGTTTGACATTAATATCCCCATGTGTGCTTGTGACACAGTCTCCTATAGATTATAGGAGGTTGCGCCATACATTGCATCAGTAACGCAGGCTATTTCACCCCCACCCCCACCCCCCTTCTTAGGTTCTCTATTTATACGTGCCTACAAGGCTGAGGTGCATGTGTAACTAGCAAAGAGTTTAGAGAAGGTAAAAAGTGACTTGTTGAAATGAACAGGCATACCATGTCTACCTCCTGAATTACTGCGTGTGGTTTTCAGGTGGAGACCAGGGTGTCCTCAACAGTTTCTTCAACACCTGGGCAACAGCGGACATTTCTAAGCACCTCCCCTTCATCTATAATCTCAGCAGCATCGCCATCTACACCTACCTACCAGCCTTTAAACAGTTAGTACACTACACAAACATGTATACAGGTTTACTTGTAGTTCTCTTATTTTTTTTCCTTTTAATAATTTTGTTTAAGCCATCTAAAACGTAAGTTAAGTTAAAGCAAGGTCAGTGTAAAAAGGTTTGTGTGTGCGCGCAGCTCATGTTGGTGTAGAATTGCAAGGAGCGGCTCAGACTTGGGCTGCTACCAGAACAAATGCACGCTGCCGCCGCTCGTCGCCAATCCCAAAATAGAGCAGCTATACTGAGCCTTATTTACTCGCCAGCCCACCACCCGACTGTCTCCTTGTAACCCCTTGCATACTTGTGTGCTCATAGGTATGGGCACGATGCCAAAGTGGTGCACTTCCTGGGGAAGGTGAAACCCTGGAACTACTCGTACAATATGCAGAGTGGTCAGGTTAAAGGTCACACTACGGCCTCTGACCTTAGCCAGCAACACCCTGACTACCTAGTTATGTGGTGGGAACTCTTCTCCTCTTCTATCCTGCCCTTACTACAACAGGCCTACGGAGTCACCCCCTTCAACAGTGGCTGCACAGAGGTGAGACATTTGTGTTAGCCACTAGTTTACAAAAAGAGGAATGTCTAGCCGTCTACGAGCTCTTCTAACTCTCATGCTAGCCTGTTGTAGTGAACTTCCCAAAGAAACCCTATGCCCTGGCATGGCCATGAATACAAATTCTGGCTCTGTTGCCACAGCAACACTGGTATTTGTTCCGCATTCGTGAAGTCTCACGCACACAAAGTAACCCATTATTCGATTCTTGAATGGTCTCCAAGCTTTGAGTAGCCCATCTTCTCCAGTGAGAAATGCAGAATGAAAGGCTAGCCACAGCACAAATCTCTTTGCTGCTTTAGTAACGTAGCTGTACCTGGAAGTGTGTACATTGCATGAATTCGGGTTCTTTTGGTTTTAAAGTAACAAGTGATTGCTATTGGATCTTCTTAGCAAGGTATTAACCTTTGTTTATATACGGCTCTTTCAAATCTATGGAAATGCTGGCTTTGTCTCGTTAACCAGGGAATACATTTATGGAACTCCTACAATTCCGATTTTACTTGTATTTTTTACTGTATTCTCTCCCACTCCCTCGTGCAGGATGACAACCATAATGGTGGTGCACAGCCGGTCTTTGCTCCTCCACCTCCAGAACCCCGGGTGCCATCAGAGGTGAGGAAACAACGTTGGGAGGCCGGCCAGGTTGACTACATGGGCGATGACTCCTTCGACCACATCCAGCGCAAACTTGATTCCTTCCTCAAGTAGCAGCCGAGTAGAAAGAGACCCTCAGCGGAACACCAGTGAAGGCTCAGTTATGGTGGATATTAGCCACCCCATCAGAATGGCACTGTTTGAAGGAAAATCAATAAATACCCTGGTGCATCGTAGTCCTCACTCTCTGCTTCTTGAAAGTGTATGTAAACGATGTTAGTATACAAAAAATAGCTCATTAGAATTATTGTTTACAGACATGGTTCTAGTTAACACCTTAGCAAGGACCATCTTTTGAAAAAGGAAAAATTAGAGCAATGAATGATATGCTGGTTGCTGACTCCTTTCCTCAGTACTTTTCTACCAGTTATGCAAATGGCTGGCTGACTGGCTCACTCACCCCCACAGTGCCAATTCACTCCACTGTGGTCCAGGTTTTTAAATCTCACCAGCACTCTCGGCTCCATCTTTTACCTCACAGCTGTAAAGCTACTGACAAGGCTGTTCAGCACGGAATATATCTGGCAATCATGAACGGTTGTGTTTAAACTGCTGATGTGAGTGTTTTGTGTAGTTAACATTTGCTTTTCTTTTTATTCTCTGTGCTGCATGTGTCTTGGTTTGTATTTGGTAACAGAGACTTGTATAAGTGAGCACCCTTTTTGTTTTTTTAAACAAAGTCCTCTAGTGCCCAGTTACCTTGTTGACAGTCTCGTTGGCCAATGTCTGCAAACGAAAATGACCAAATTAACCCAAGCCTTTCCAATTGCAAAACCCCACTGCTCCACTCCTGGCATTGGCCACTAGTGTTTCATTACAAGACAAAGTAGACATGATCTATTGCCTTGTCTTTAAGTTCCAACGTCGTAAATAATGGGAGTTAAAGAATTGGAACATGTTTGTCTTCCTCACCTAAGGCTGCTGAAACCTAAACAATACTAATCTGCTGGCATGTATGTATAGGTACAATTTGATTAGAGCAGTAAATATAACTGTACTTACAAAATAGCAACAATAAAGGCCTGTTGAGAAAATAAACTTAATACACTGCTGTCATTGCTGAAAGATTATTTTTATAAGGCTTTGTGCTGATGTTAAACATCCATGTGTGCTTTTTAGGCTAGTCATAAAATGTTATGAACACCTTTATTTCAAAACATTTGCAAAGCAAGATACCTGGTTCAAATCTTGCATTGCAATTGGATGCACAGTATCACACAAACTAAATCAGGTCAGGAGACTTATTCAAATATGGACCATGACATCTCAATCTCTTCATACAAACAGCATCCAGAACACTTTTACACTCTTGTTAACATACCACTATGGATTAACTTGTTTTAGTCAACTAATTAAAAAGTATAAGGGACTGAACAGTTAAACAGAAAACGGGTTTGGTTACGTATGGTAAGGTGCATTCAGTTGCAGTGGGTCCGAATAGGTCTACAGCTCCATCAACGCTTTGATGTCTTCAATGCGAGACGTCTTCCTGTTGCCTGTACTCCTGGAGCCAAACGCTTTCTCCACCAGGTCCTGCTTCTGTTTCTGGATCTTCACCATGTTCTCTTCCACCGAATTCTTTACAATGAACTGGATAAAGAAGAGTATGTTTTGTAACTTAGACATTCCCACCAAAGCCATTCTGTACAGCACCTCTAAGAATATCTTAAAACAAAAAGCTATGTTATCGGGTCTTAAACTACAGGTGATGCTACTGAAAAACAGCATATTAGAAATCAAGCAATAAAAAAATAAAGTTCAGATAAAATAAAAAAGGAGTATATACAGTGTATGCAATATAGAAAGGAATGGGGAAAAAAAAAACCTACCACTATGATCCCACCAACAAATGAATGAGAATGTTAACACACGTACTTTTCATAAATAAATAAGATTTATTCCTGTCAGGGGACTCTTATGTTCCTTGCAACCCATGGTTTGTAATTGGGACAACAACAAACAACCTTGAATAATACAATAACTCTACTTACTCTCCAACTCTATTTACCCTAGAGTTGCAAATCAAAGGTTATTTCCAGCCTTCCAGAGTAAACGCACTACCTTGGTGATGAAGACATTCCTCTTCTGGCCCAGACGGTGACAACGATCCACACATTGCTCCTCTGCTGCGGGGTTCCATGCCTGACAAAAAAAGACGGACACACACACACACACACACACACAATGGTGTACTTTAGTAGACGGGACTCGTGGTTTACGCATATTAGATCAAATAGATTGAAAAAGTGAGTGCACAACATTCCTTCAACCCTCACCGGCTCCATGAGGAAGACATGGGAGGCAGCAGTCAGGTTGAGCCCCACTCCCCCGGCTTTGAGGGACAGCAGCATGATGGTTGGGCTGTCAGGGGCAGGGTTCTGGAACTCCTCGATCACTTGTGCCCTTCTCTTCTGGGTCATAGTACCGTCAAGACGCACAAAGCTAAAACCATGCTCTCTGCATCGACAAGAAAAAGTAGGAACAACGTATTAACCTATTAAATGCTGTCTAAATCTAAATGGGAGCACTAGGTACTAGTTGGACACTCCAATGGAATCTACACGAGGGGGAATGACGGGAAAGTGGATCTATGTGAAATGACGAGGGTCAATACGTATCTGAGAAGTGGTTACCTGAGTGGGCTCTCCAGTAGTGTGAGGAAGCGGGTGAACTGAGAGACCACCAGACTCTTGATGCTATCGTCTTCGCTCCGCAGCTGGAGCAGGTTGGCCATCAGAGCCGCCACCTGAAGACATATCAGAGGCACCAGCAGTGTTGAAAAGACTGACGGCTCTCTATTTATCAAACGCTCGTAAGAAAATGTTTAGCGTGTATACAATCAAATGAAAGAAGATTATGGAATGTATCACGGTTTTCTTCTCTCTTCTTGGGTGGGGAAAAACATTTTGAGTGCCTGTTGTGAGCTACAACAACTAATTTGCAACTGAACGACTTACGCAAATGCTACACATTTTCATTTACAAAACTTAACAATTGTCCAAAAAACATGTTTCAAATCATTTAACAAACATATATTAGATATAATAAAATCAGTAGATGTATAAAATTTTTCATAACAAATAGCCAATTAAATAAGGTTGGATGATCGTCAAACCTTTCCAAAGCCTATTGTGTTTCCATCTGGCATTTTTATAACTGGTATGATTTTGCAAACCAAGCCTTAAAGAAAGAACACATTTTAAGGTATTGAATATATGCAACTGCAGAGAAGGATAAGCTACTTTGCCTGACAATGGCTATGCTGATATGACTTCACCACAAAATGCTGAAGCTACATTCTATCAAATTTGACAGTTTTTCATTCCCTTGCATTTCCTTGCAGTACGGACCTTGCGTGGGGATAGGCATACGGTATGTCCTACATGTTTTTATTTACATTTGCTGCATCATCAACAAAATGCTGGATCACATAATTAATCTGATAGGCCAGTTTACTTTTTTGGAAGGCGTTTAGTCCTTAAATAGTTACCTCTGCGATTACGTACCTGTGTATAATGCTAGGAAATGGAATGCACGCACATTCAAAAAGAGTTAAGACTCATTGGCCAAAGCACAAGGTTATTTCCTAATCACAACATTGCAATCTCTTGTTTAGATTTATTTAGAGAACAATATAGGACTCTTTGGTATAAACAACATGCTGATAAATAAGACATACATTAACAATAACTGTGTGTGTGTGTGTGTGTGTGTGTGTGTGTGTGTGCATGTGTGTGTTTGCCTTGGAGCTGGTCTTCCAGTTCAGTGAACTTGTGCTGTCGTTTTCTTCCAGCTCGTCCTGGGGAACCTCCACTAGTTCACTGGCTTTGATCTGGCCTCGACAGAGGGGACACCTCGCCTGCTCCTACATAACAGACAGACACACACAAAGAGCAAACAGGGATTAGATAACAAGGTACGTGCAGCAGGTGCATCCAAGGGAAGTCAAACCTGATAACATTATTACGTTTATTTGAAAAAATGAAGACATTACTCTATTACATGAATTCTCCTAAATGTTCTGGCAGATGTCAAGCCTTGATTTGTGCTTGACACACATTTTTGTGTGGTATGCATGACGGTGGGCAGACCAACCTGCTCGTTCCTGATCACCAGGGCAATGCAGGCTCGGCAGTAGACGTGGGCGCAGTGCGTGATGACGGGCAGGCGGATGGAGTCCAGGCACACGGAGCACTCCTCGTCCGAGCCGCTGGCCAGCACCAGCCTCAGTTTCTCCACCAGGCGCGCCCGCAGCTCCGCCGGCGTGGCCGCTGCGCCTGCACGGACACACGGGGACGAGACAGACAGGGAGGAAGTCAAGACGCGACGAGGAGAGCCAGACACGACGGTAGGCGCCCGAGGAGGGGAGGGCGGTGAATGCGTTACCCAGGTCTGTGGAGACCTTAGCCAGCAGGCCCGGGTGGCAGCAGTGCTGTCGAAGCCTCATCAGGATGGCCAGCACGTCAGCGTAGTTTCTCAACACGGAATCCTCTGCGACGTACCTGTACACACACACACACACACACACACACACACACACACACACACACACACACAGAGAGAGAGAGAGAGAGTAGTTTACACCATCGTCGGTATAGTCGATCTGTAAATTTGGTTTCTGAAAACACACACTCAACCCCCTCTGCCCACACTTACCTACGGATGGTGTTTTTTCCTTCTGCACGGGCCAACTCGTACTCCTCCCTCTCTTGCTGGGTGAATTCCACCTGCTCCACACAGACGCTCTTCTCAGGCAGCGACACTAGAGGGTGCCCATTCACTTCGCTGGTCTTGGTCCTCCGCAGCGTGATGCACTTCACCAGCGTCTGGAGGTTCCTGTTTTAAAACAAACAGAGGCCCTCCATAACATTCCGGTCCTGTAGATAAAAGAGTGCACGTACACCGTGCTGGAGTGTAGACAGTGCAGAGAGATACTCACAGCAGGCCAGCCTTGTCCCCCAGAGTGACGGGTCTCTGGATCACCCTGTTCCACCACTCCTTCACATCAAAGGGCTTCAGGCGCAGGAACGCCAGCAGCATCCACAGGTCCTTCAGACTGTTTTGGATAGGGGTACCTGGACAGACGCATAGCCCCATACATGCACATTTACAGGTACACCTGTGCACCAAAGTTCATCAGCGTCATCACAACACAATTTGGTATACACAGGCCGTGTGCGTTCCATCGGTTCAAGTCGGCTTTACCTGACAGGATCCAGCGACGAACGGAATTGAGGGCGAGCACAGCCTTGCTCATCTGTGCATTGGGGTTCCTAATTACGTGCCCCTCATCTAAAACCACCCTCAGCCAGTTGACACCGTGAAGAGGGCTTTTATTCTGAAATATGGAGAGAACAACTTACCAGCGGAACACTAAATTGTTTACGTTCGTTAACAAAGCACTAGCTCGACCGGTGCGCGTACCGACGCGGTTTAACTCTCGCTCTCACATCAGTAAGAGAGGCAAATAAGGAAAAACCTCATTAAAGAGCACGTTCGATCTCAGCTAAAGAGCAATACAATACATTTGCTGCTATCACCCCTCCCTGTCCCTTGACGTACCCCGAAGTCGGCAGACAGCACGTTGTAAGTGGTGATCACCACGTCCTGAGAGGCCAGGAACGTCTTGCTCCTGTTGCGCTCTGAGCCGTAGTAAAGGTACACGCTCAGCTGCACGTCGCCGTGCACATGCTGCTCAAACTGGTCCTGCACGCACAGGGCGAGGGAAACACTCAGATCAGCACATCACCCACCGCGGAAGAGTGGAAGGCAGGGAGAGAGCTGCTGTACTGCAGGCTTATGTGAAACGCTGTGTGAATAAGTGAGTAAAGGGAAATATAGACGTGGTCGTGCACTGCCCCTGTGTGGGTTTCTGTGCATGTACAAGCGCTCACCAGCCAGTTACTTATTACAGACAGAGGGCAGATGATGAGGGTGGCTGTGGCTGATAGTTCCTCTGCACTCTCAGCAACCATTTCAGGCTCCAGTCCTGCACACGTGTAAACAAAGCACAGACACACACTTTTGTTTATTTAGTGCAGTCAAACCCAAACATGAGCAAACCCCCTGACATCGACAGTCACAAATACCTTCGGCCTCACCTGGAGTTTTCTTTGCCTTCTTGGCAGCAGTCTTTTTCGAAGAGGTTCCTTCAGATGTTAAACCACTCAGGACAGCAGCAAAGTCCAAGTCCTCCTGAAACCCTGTAGCTCCTACAAGATACATTAACACAGGACCAATTCTGTTACTGGGTTTCAAGACTGGAGACTGGATTGTAAAAACAGGAAAACAAAAGATTTACCCTTTTTTGACTTGGTAGCTTTGCTTTTGCCTCTACCTCCACCTTTTCCTAGAACAGAACGTGTGTAGAGTTATAATGGTAGCAATAACAGGAGATGCCTGAAGTCAGTGGAAAAGTGTCGTGAAGTTGCAAGTTGATACCTTTCTTCTGGGGCTCTGGCTTGTCTACTAGCTCCTCAACTATGTTTGCCTCTGCGATGCCCACCAAATCCACACTCTTCACCTGGGGACTGACCAGCGCATGCACTTTACCTGACTCTGCAAAGTCATATGCAGTATTGCTATTCGGAAGCAGTTTTTTTTTTTTTACTGCAAGCCCTTACCTTTCTAAGCAGGAAGAGCTAACGGCTCCTTCAGTCACTCTTGAGTGATCCCCTTCTCCCCCCTTCCCTAAATACAAAAATAAAAACAGAAAATCAAGATGTGTGTGTTCTTCCAAATTTCTTCTTCCAACACCCAGCAACAATCAACACGTCAAACGCACTCACCTTTGGGTTCACCATGTCTTTCTTTATTAGCCGTGGTTTTGCTAGGGGAAGAATGCCCCTAAAACATAAATCATTTTTCAAATAACATTGACTTATTGAGTACCTATTTATCACAATAAAGTCACATACTTTTCATAAGTACACTTACACACATCTGAAGCGGCAATGGTTTTCCATTGTGGAAGTTGGTGAGGATCAGAGCGATAGTTGTCAGAGTTTTTCCCTGAAACAAACATTACATTTTATTTCAAGTGTTTATGAATGCTTTTGAAATATCTGTCTCAGTTTGTGTGTGTATATCTCACCAGCCCCATGTCATCTGCCAATATTCCACCCCGGACCCTCTGTGGCCTCTCTTTAGCAGAGAAGTATGTAAGGTTGTTATGGTACAACTCTCCTTTCTGCTCCCAAAAGGGGGGCAGAGCGTTGCTGTTCTCACACACACACATCCAGGAAAGGGCTTGTTTCTGGTGGGGCAGGAGAGGGGTACACACAGCCTGCAGAGATCACGAGAGACAATCACATGAACATATACATACATACATACATACATACATACATACATACATACATACATACAGTGTATATATATATATATATATATATATATATATATATATAAATAAAACATAACATAATTATATAATACAAACTACTAGGTATAGGCTTGTTATAACCTTAGCTAGTCCAAAACAAGCATAAGTATGAACAGCATAAAACAAAAACACACCTCAGAAGCTTCTTTGTCTCCACTCTGGCCTTCCGCCAGATCTTTAAACAGACAGTCAAATGCATTCTTCAGCTAAAAAATGGGAGTTCAGTATGTCAGTGTAGTACATCTTGCATTTGATTGCCAACACTGTATGATGGTTCAGTAACTTGCCTCTTCTGCAGTCATTGGAATGGCTATACCCTTCTTGACAGGTGATGTGTGAAAACTCGTATTGGCTCTTCCTGATCCCATACCAGCAGATGCACCTTAAACACAAATAGACAGACCAACATGAAAAATATTGAATCGAATAAGTATGGAAGTAATGGGAGTTTGAGTTTGTGTGTCTGTGTGTGGAGATGGGGATTTTCTCTCTACCTTGCGGTGCCAATTTAAAGCCGTGCCGTGCCAGTTGTTTTAAAACAGCATCTTTGTGTTCCTCTTTCCCCCAGAAGGAAAGCTGCACAGGCATGTTGAACTTATTGCAAGCCCCATAGGGTACCACACTGAAAATGAATACCATTGACATGTTTTCAAACACCACATCACATCTTTTATTGACATCCCTTTCAACACACGGCCAGCCATTGGCTTACCCTTCAACTTTGGCCAATTTGTTGTCCATGATGTTTGCCATGGGTGCTGCCAGCTCCCGTTTGATGTGTCCCACTTGGCTGCCATACACGTTAGCAACCATCACAGCGTTGTGGTCATATGGGTTCTGAGGCTGGCGCACCAGGGCCACCATCTCCCCTTTGTTTACCTGTGAGAACATGCATCAACATCAATGATACCACACTATCTTAAAGAATAAAGCGGATATTTCTGAAGCCCCAGTATCAATGTCTTGAACATACCACGCCAGAGTAATATCGTAGGCCCACAACATTTCCCATCAGATTCCCAAACAATACGCTGCCATCTGCATCTTGCTCCTCATCTGTTGCGGTGCGGATGGCCTGGGACAGAGTCTCTATATCATAGCCATCTGTGTAGAGGTCCACAGAGCTTAAAGAAGCTCCCCAACTAAACCGCCGTCTAGATGAAAACATGGTCCCTACAAAACAAGCAAATAATTATGTGAGAACTTAGAAGATGTTAACTGTCTTCTGCATTGAGTGGACATGCCATAATGAAATAAATTGACCGGATGCTGCATCCAGTTAGTTAACCTTAGTTAACCTTAGATTAATAGTTAGCTGTTATTCTACTGATTGTGGTTGTGCTAGTAGTAGCAAGGGTGTTTGTGTTAGTTAGCTAGCCAGTAATAGTACTAATAGTAGTACTAAGGACGGTTAACGTTCCATTACACTTATATCTAGAAAGAAATTATTTGCTACCTACCTCTTTGCTACCTTAAAAATTGAGGGAAATGTTTTATGGAGTCAACGTTGAATCCTGTCCTTAAGATAGATGAAGATTTTGGGGACGGTGTTGTTTGTACTTGCAGATCGAGCTAGGTTGAAGAGAGTGCGCGCCTTCTACTTCCGTTGAATTCTAACCAATAAGCGCGAGGTTTCGATTATGGGTTTGGGTCACGTCTTTTACGTACCGTTTTCGGCTCCGGAATCTTTAGATTTGAGTATGACTCTGGCCAACCAGAGATCAACAAACGCCTAATATTAATCTTATTCATTTAAAAGTATATAGCTACATACAGCCGATTAAGAAGTTGTAATATAGTTTGATCTCAGTTAGCACCCTAGCTGCTCAAGAATCTCAGCCAAACAGAGTCAAACAACGTGAGGTGGGGCGGAGTTTAATAGCTAAGCTAGCTAGCCACAAGAACCGCAACATTTCTAAGTTTGACAGGAGTCTTGCGTTTAACTGCAGTCGGTAAGTGGATATTTATGTATACATTAATAACGGTATATTATGATGGTTGTATTGTAGTCCTCATAACTGCATAATATCACGATTATCTAAATTCAGTAGAAAATTAGCGAGAAGTGATAATCTAGTTGTTTATAATGCGAGATACTTACATTTAAGGTTAAGTTAAATGTAACGTTAGCTACGCTAGCGAAAGTGATTACAAACTTTAACTGAGTTTTAGGCAATATTTGTACTTGCAGTAATACATTTTCTTATCATCAGAAAAAGCGTATTATTACTGACTACCTCTCTGCTCTCATTTCCTCAACGAGCACTGACCCATCATTACTGAACTATACTACTGAACTATAAGGGATGCCTTCCGCTCCCAGAACTATTGTTATTAACTTGCCAAGTTAGTTTAGATTTAAACCTATACTACGTTAGATTACTGTGATTAGGCACCAAAGCCTAAAAAGTTGAGCTTGTGCCAACAACATTTGCCAACAACAAGTAGGTCAAAGTGGCCCTAGTCTAAAGCCAACACAAGGCCATAGCCTGTAAAATTTGTCTAATTTACTATAGGCTCTGTGTGTCTTATTAGTGAATGGAGGGGTGGTCTATGTGTCTACGTCTCTCCTTTCAGGAAGTCATGCACAGAATGTCCTTTTATAGACGCCGATCACAAAAGACTGCTGCTCACTTCCTGTAAACAGCTCTCTTTGGCTGTGTTTGCTCTCGCCTGGTTGGTCAACATGGTCGTGTGACCCTTAAGGGTTCTGGGAGTTCCAGGATGAGGAAGTGTGCTTCCCCGCCATGGAAACTAGGCAAAGGCTGGAAAAAGTGCTTGAATCAAGAATTAGCAATATCGTGAAGATTAACTAAGTAGAATTGATTAACTACATTAGAATCTACTTCTAATGTAGTAGACGATGAGGGAGAATAATACTGTTGAGAAATGGAGGTGTATAATGAGCCATCCATACATTATGTTGGTCTAAACTGCTGCAAGGGACCGGGTAAAATACAGAACAAAAATGTGAAATAGAAAGTGAAAAGGGGAACCCTCAAAAGACAGAAAGGTTAGTGAAGCTGTACGCTGTGTTAAAGGTGTGCAGCAGCACTCGTGCAGAGTTGCAGACCCTTGTTTAAAGCCTCAGGCCAGGGAATTCGCTTGACGAAGGGCAAACACAGGGAGGGACTATGATGATAGTGTGGATTGCATAACCAACACTGGCCCTGCCGGGTATGAAATTCCGGCAGACAAGTCAAAGCTTGGTCATCCTACACCCATTAGCTAGTATCACACTTGATGAGACTCATATCCACTGCTCCTTCAAATTTGTTAAAGTTGGCACATGTGCTTGTGCACTCACACAGTTTAAAAAGCTGCCTGGTTGGGCTGAACTGGGACAAGACCATACTTGTAAAATCCAAAATGACTGCGGAATGAGCCAGCATGCTTAGGCCTGCCCCAAAAAGAGGGAAAGATAAGGGGAAGATACTGCCAAAGACCGACCCAAATGGGACAGAGCAAAAGTGACATTCTTTCTTATTCACCTGCTCTGAAGCACAGAAAAAAGAGGAAGGGGTAAGTAGGGTTCAGGTTTCGGGTTTAAGGTCCAGCATAGATCGGTTTGCAGAGAGGGGGTTTGAGGGCAAAAGAGGTGTGGGAGTAATGAACGATTGTAGAAGGTTAGGCTAGGTCTTGACCTTGTAACTTTCTTTCTTTCTTGAATATCTTCTACATAGGCCTCCAGTGTGAAACAGTCACAGTGTAATTCAAAGCGACTGTCCATTGACATCGAGGTATGTAGGCTAACGCTATGTAAAGTGGGACTTGAAGTTGGACTTTGCACAGGCACCTTCTTTTTTTAAGCTAAATTCAATTGCACTTGTATGTGTGTGTTACAAGGCCTTGGCCAAAAGTTAAAAGTTCTTAATGAGGATTACAAGAGAAGGGTTAGGATTTCAGATGCCACAAGTAAGTGGCTTCTGACGTTGTTTTTTATCTAAAATCAGTAAAGGTAGGGGACATAATATGTGACGTCCAACTTGGCCTAATAACACCAGAAGAATGTTTCTCATCGTTCCTATTCACCATCGTGTCATGGATAGCACCAAATAAAGTTTTCTTCTGAATATAGGGTCAATATAGGGCTGCTGCCTATCGACCGTCTCACGCTTCTGACGTAGAGTGAGCAATGGATAGTGAACGTTGTAGCATTGTTTGATGGTGCTGCATTTAAATCGGGGACTTTTGCATTTGAGCAAGCATGTCTGGTTGTCTGTGGATCAGACACAGTGATTGAGGAAACCTTTGTTCGCTTCCTGTTTCCCGCTCATGATGTCACCATGTGCTTTGGTTGTGTCCCCTTTATTCGTAATATTGCTTGCTGTTAGACGAGAAGAGTTTTTGTGGTTTGTGTGTGTGTGTGTGTGTGTGTGTGTGTGTGTGTGTGTGTGTGTGTGTGTGTGTGTGTGTGTGTGTGTGTGTGTGTGTGTGTGTGTGTGTGTGTGTGTGTGTGTGTGTGTGTGTGTGTGTGTGAGTGAGTGAGTGAGTGAACATAGGCAAGTTCAAAGGAATCCTAGTTCTCACCCTATTTAAACAGGATTGCAGATTTTTTTTTACACCATCACAAGCTCACAACCCATCATGACGACACACACACACACACAAACACACTGTTGTTGATCACATTCTCTTTGCCTCAATCTAGCAGTCTTCTCATGAACAATCCCTTTATATCTTTGTCTTCCTCTGTCTCCAACTTAACCCACTAATAAGACTTTACTGAAAGTAAAAGAGGAAACGTGGTTTTGCTGACACATTGATGAAATCAACAGCAATAAACCGTATTAGAAAAGGCTACTTTTCTGTAGTTACAAAGTAAGCTGAAAATGTGTCTGTAGATCACACTTACTTTATTTAAAATGGTTGGTTGTGGTTCTTATTATATCTTTTTCGTACCGTTGCCTGCTACTCAAGTCCCAACATGTCATATATCTCCAACTCTGGCCCTAATGGCTTTCTGATCCAGTATTCTGATTTCTGCTTTTTAGTAGTGTGACCCAGAGGCTATTACAGTCAGGAGTTGTGAGTGTGTGTGTACTCTATAAATATTTGTTTGTAAGTAAAAGGCCATTGTTTTCTGTATACATGACATGAGCGTGCGTGATCTGCTAGCAAATAACCCATGCGTTTCTTTTGGAAGTGTGTGTTTTGTTTAGTGTAAACGAGATGACGTCAGCAGTGAATTGTTATTTATGTTAGTTATTTTCTGTTGGGGAGGCATGCCAATGAATAACAACAGCAGCACCAATTTGTGTTTCCCTTTCTGTGGCACAGGTGTGTGTAGATGTGTGACAGCGGAGTGTGTGAGGACAAACCCCCTGCCCCCCCTGTCAGAATGAGTAGCCAAGGAGGCGCCAAAGACCCACAGTCAACCAATCATAAACCCCTTCCGTCTGCGCCAGAAGAAAGGAAGAGGAACAAGATCATCTCCATGTTTGCCTCAGAGAAAGGCAAGACACTCACACAAACATTTCTATTTTTACTGCCCTGTTAAAATGCATTTTTCTAAATGTTCCATCTAATAGCCCTTATTCACACGTAGACCATTGGCTGTTACTTAACTCTGTGGTAAGCCCACTCTAACGGTTGCCCTCTGCCCTTAGGAGGCAAAAAGAAGGACCGCGATAAGGATAGGCCGGAGATCTCTTCCCCCTCAGACTTCGAACACACTATCCATGTGGGCTTTGACGCTGTCACCGGAGAGTTCACTGTAAGTTTACCGTGTCTGTGTGTGGGCACCTAACCATCTCCGTGTGGTTTTGTCTTCCTATCTGTCCTTTTAGTGATCGGTACTCTTGGAATGAGATCTTGTAACCTTTTGCGTTTTTTGTGTGTTTGTTCAGGGCATGCCAGAGCAGTGGGCTCGCCTGCTACAGACCTCTAACATCAGTAAATCAGAGCAGAAACAGAATCCTCAAGCTGTCCTCGACATTCTCAAGTTCTACGACTCCACCAGTGGAAAACAGAAATACCTCAGCTTCTCTTCTTCAGGTCTGGGTATTTCCTTTCCCCTTGTCCCTTCCTTTCTTTCTTTAACTACTCATCGGAGAAAAATCTGATCTTTTTTAATGTTTTCTTTCTCCCTCCCTTCAGACAAAGACGCACAGTCGGTGAGTTGTCCATACCATCTGTGATGATCCACTTAAACAACGCCGTTGGTTTAGTTGGTTCTGATTTGATCGAAACGCTTCCCAGGTCTAACCTCGTTGTCTATTGCAGCACGGCCAGAAAGGCTCCGAGGCCTCGCCCTCAAGGGGTAAAGACGGCGATGATGACGACGACGACGAAGCTCCACCGCCAATAGTGGCACCGAGGCCCGAGCACACAAAATCGGTGAGTCCTCCTTCGACAATGGCTTCTCCGTTATATGCCTGTGTTTTGCAGCATTAGAAAGTCAATCCCACTGCACTGCAGGAGCCCTTCATGTATTTGAGAATGTGGTACAAGTGTGTGTGCGTGCGTGGGTGGAAATACGTGTGCTGATGTCACTGTGGTCTGCCAGATGTACACGCGGTCCGTGATCGACCCTCTCCCGCCACCAGAGGGAGATGCCGCCTCCAAGGCCGCCGACAGACAGAAAAGGAAGGGGGGCAAGATGACCGACGAGGAGATCATGGACAAACTCCGTAAGATGCCCACACGCCTCACACACTCACACAGAAACACCACCCATGCCTTTGGGTGACGTCCTCGGGTACTTCTGTGGCACGGCCAGAATCTGGTTTGTGTGTACTCAAGCTTGTTTCCTTTTCTCTTGATCCCCAGGGACCATTGTCAGTATTGGAGATCCCAAGAAGAAGTATACACGCTACGAGAAGATCGGCCAGGGGTGAGTGAAGAAGCCGTGAGACAGTGTTGGTGGACGTCTGTTCCTGAAAAAACTGCCAATTTGTGACCACCTTTCCTTTTCTTGATTTTTCTCACTCTTTCTTTCTCACTCTCTCACTTGTTTTTTCTCTCCCTCTCTCACTATCTCTCTCTTTCTAATTGTCTCTCTCACAGAGCATCTGGTACGGTATACACAGCCATTGATGTTGCCACTGGTCAAGAGGTAAATTATCTTTATTACAGAACTTTGCCTTCCGTAGTGCAAACCTACGTATACAAGAACACATGCTCAAACATTTTCAGTTCATACCAGCGTCTCTTCATATTCGGTGTTTTTCACAGGTGGCGATCAAGCAGATCAACCTTCAGAAGCAACCTAAAAAGGAGCTGATCATCAACGAAATCCTGGTCATGAAGGAGATGAAGAACCCCAACATTGTCAACTTTGTTGACAGGTAAGAAACTACACACACCCCGTCACACAGACCCCTCCTTAAACCAAGTGCTCGATGTCTCAGACCTGTGTATGTATGTGTGTGTGTGTGTGTGTGTTTAGTTTCCTGGTAGGAGACGAGCTGTTTGTGGTGATGGAGTACCTGGCCGGTGGCTCTCTGACTGACGTTGTGACAGAAACCTGCATGGACGAGGCTCAGATCGCTGCTGTCTGCCGAGAGGTACAGAGAGATGGGGAGCGCGCGTGTGAGTGTGTGAGTGTGTGAGTGTGTGAGTGTGTGAGTGTGTGAGTGTGTGTGTACAGTAATACCTGACGACCCTCTTCTTGTCCCTCCAGTGTTTACAGGCTCTGGAGTTCCTCCACGCCAACCAGGTCATCCATAGGGACATCAAGAGTGACAACGTGCTGCTGGGGATGGACGGATCCGTCAAACTCAGTGAGGACACACACGCCGTCCTTAGCACAATTCTGCTTCTGATAAGAATACTTCTCACTATGAGTATGCTTGGCTATCGCTGTAAAGTAAACTGACACCTGCTTTGTTTGTCTCTCCTCCAGCTGACTTTGGGTTCTGCGCCCAGATCACCCCCGAGCAGAGTAAGCGCAGCACCATGGTGGGGACTCCCTACTGGATGGCCCCGGAGGTGGTGACCCGCAAGGCGTACGGCCCCAAGGTGGACATCTGGTCCCTGGGCATCATGGCCATCGAGATGGTGGAGGGAGAGCCCCCCTACCTCAATGAGAACCCGCTCAGGGTGAGTGTGTTTGGATTTTGCAGTGCGTGTTCCGTGCACGTCACCTTTGGTTGGAATGTTAGCCGAGTGGAAGCTCCAAGGTTTCACGGGCTCGATACTGATATGTTTCGGGAAAGTGTGTTGGGATTGGTTCCTTGTTAACTTCTTGTCTGAAACATGATATTAGGTTCATTTGGGTAACTTTTTTCTTCCAGTATTTTTTTCATTGATGATGACGTGTGTTCTGTTTCAGTAAGTAAGGCAGTGCAACACTGCTCCCTCAGATATTTAACTACTGTGCCATTCTACTGCTCTCAGGCGTTGTATCTGATTGCCACCAATGGGACCCCAGAGCTTCAAAGCCCAGAGAAGCTGTCTCCTGTCTTCAGATCCTTCCTGTCCCGCTGTCTGGAGATGGATGTGGAGAAACGAGGAGGAGGAAAAGAGCTACTACAGGTGAAGTACAAACATACACACATACATATAATACATCTAATACATACGCCCACATTTATTAGATCACTGGTGTGCTTTGCGTTGAGACGTTGTTGTTTAATAAATAATGTTTTCTGTGGTTTCCTTGGCCCTGCAGCACCCGTTCCTGAAGCTGGCCAAACCCCTGTCCAGCCTCACACCCCTTATCCTGGCTGCCAAGGAGGCTATGAGGAGCAACCGCTAGCAGCTGAGAGAGAACAGCTGTACCCTGCTATTTTTTCTCGAAACCCCTGGTGTCATCTTTTTCTGCGGCTAATATAATCTACTCACCGGGTCCTACAGTAAATCCCGCATCTCCTAGCTACCCATCTCAAAAGCTTGGCCCATTTTTCCCTCCAGATTGCTATACCAGGGACATGCATGCTTTGACTCTTGAATGGCCTGTTTAAATAATTGGAACGTCCTAAATTAAGTTGCAAGTTGTTACTCCTAACTCCACTATGCAAACACCTACATTAAGTGCCTCTCCCTTTTATTGACAGTGTTACTCACCAGTGTCCACTCTCTGCCTTGTGAGCCTAATTGTGCCTTTTAGCCACACACACACACATACAGCCTATCCTTGCTCCACCTCACTCCTCTCCCGGTCTCCTAACGTCTGTGCCAAGGAATCCAGCTGTTTCCCCTCATGCGAACTGACAGTTGTATTCTCCGTTATCATCAAAGAGGTGCATCAGTCTTCGTTTTGCACTGTATATGTTCACAACACACATGAATGCACACACACACACAAAAAAAACATACATACATGCTCGCAAACATTCCGCAAAGTGGCGCGACATTCCACATGCACACTCCGTTCGGCTCTGTACACTCCTGACATTTCTTCTATGGTCATTCTGCTGCTCACAGAACCCTTTCATGCTCTGTGGAGATTTGAGAGGCTGGGGGAAATTGGCATTTATTTTGGATTACATTGCGTTTCTGCCCTGTGTCTCCTTTTCTGTTTGTCAATGTGTTCTTTACCTATCATGTTGTGCGAAATGCAAAGTTGAAATAGGTGCCGAACAGAGGCGGGATTATCAAATGTTTTCAATAGTATTGTATATTATGTACTTTATTAGGTGTTTGATGTTAAGAAAACATTTTTTGTAAGTGTTCACCAGTTCTTCATATTTGTAGCTAATATTTGACCGACAACCATATAATTAGGATACTTCTCTCAACCTTTCTGGTTTGTTCCATAGTTAGCCTTCAACTTAGATGTATAAAAATAGGACTTCTGTAAGGTCCTGTACTTTTTAGATCTATGCTTTTTATGCCAGGTTTTGATAGCGTACAAAATTCAGGGCATTAGGGTGGATAAATGGAACATAGCAATGGAACTCTGACTTTAATCTTGTTTAATGCCTTAGCTAACCATGTCTTGAATTACAAAGTATCTGTGCCCCTTGAAATTTCAACAGGTACGCAACTATGTGTCTTTTGAAGTTCACTTTGGCTGTCCTGTGGTTTTACAAGGGTATTAAAGTCCATACCTCTGCCAAGCCAATCACAGAGCAGAGATTACTGTTTAGGAAAACTGTTTCTATTTTGTAACTGTTTGATAAATATGTTATCTAAGTTTCAAAAAAGAAGTCTACTGATAAATTAAATAATTTAGAAATCTCTGTCTGGCTGTGAAAGTTAATTTAAAAATGACACCTCAACAGATTTAAAAATTGGAGTATAGAACTTTAATTTGACATTTGTGTGTGTGTGTGTGTGTGTGTGTGTGTGTGTGTGTGATTGACTGATTCTTCTTTATTCGATTTTAGTAGCAAGCGGGCACTGTTGACCTGATAGCATGGAAATACCCTAATGTACCACATATTGACACATCCTCACACTTGATACCAAAAGGTGTGTGATTGCCTAGAGAAGGGGTTTTTTTGCGTTAGAGCCAACATTTCCTGGAGACACATCTTTCACAATTGCATTTCTGGTCACCCTGGGATTCCTATTTGCAGTTGATAAATGTAATATTAAATACTGTCTCAAGATTAAGTGATCAAAAAAAAACTTTTAAATGTTCCCCTCATTACAGGATTAACTAGCAGTCGAGTTGTGATCTAGTATCTTACTTCCACGATTGTTAGTCCGGGAGGTACTTTCTCTCTGAGCTGCACAGCTAGCACAGGGGTTGGCAATGACCTTTGCTGGTCAGAGTCTAATACTATTCTATGACATAAGCCAATGGTCATCTGATACTCCTGGTCCTTCGAGCATCAGCAGCTTTGAACTTGACTCTAACTAACAGCTGAGTCCAGGCTATAGGTGTGTGATGTTATTATTGCATGGGTGTATATGGCAATCCAATAGCATTTACAGAATGAAATACAGTCACACAAATACCTCCCATGTTCAAATTGAACTTTTGAAGCTTGTGGTTTTGCATATTGAAAAAAGGTGACCATATATTATAATACAATCACTATTATCTGTCAGAATAATTTAACACTCCACTTTTAGAGCTAACTAAGCTTACTGGGAAAGTAATAGACTTAATTCACATAAGTAAAAACATGTTTTCCTAGAAATTGAATGTAAGTTACAATTTATATTAACATGGCATTAAATGTGTATTGGATATTTTCTACTTTTAAGAAATAATTTATAACTTAGCTAAAATGAGTTTAGTCCCTCCATCAAATGTGTACCACAGTGACAGACTTGTTTAGTCACCGTACAAAAACCTCCTCCACACAACACTGAGTACACTAATATGTGTCTTACATTGGAAATTAAACTGATAATATACACAGAGTCCATCCGATACAAACTTACAATGGTTGATCACCAATTCGGTTGACTACACCTTCATCAAAACTATGTTAACAGGGAAATTAAGTTTTTCATCACATCCAGATTAAATGTATTGCCGGAAAAAATATTCTCAAACATGCTCCAGCACCACTTTTTATTAGGATCTCATATGCATAGCAACACGTTGCTATAACACTAAAATGCAATATATAATACAAACCTTAATTTAACACTTTTCTTAAAGATGTTTCAAATAGCTTGTTGCCTCCCAAAACAAATCATGGGGTTTCCCGAATGAGAATAAGCTTTGCATTGCCAGCAAATGCTTCAGTGGTTTATAGTCCTATGGGTTGTACACTCCACAATTCAATTTATCCAAACAGATGCTTTAGAAACATGACATGACAGTCATCACCATCTTCATCTGGACATGCCTCTGCCTGCATGTGGTCAAAAGGTAAGAGCCTTTTCACTTAAAGCCTGAAAACCGAAACATATTGCTCTTAATTTACATTAAAATACAAAGTGTTGTTCAAGATACTTTGTGGTATTAAATACATCGTTAAGTAAGCTTTTATTAATGTCCGTCAGGATTTGGCGACCAAGTGACTCAGCCTATTCTGGTGACAATTTCTCTAGGAGTCACTGTCACTATAACTTGTAAAACCAACTTACAGGTTTAAAAAATGGAATGACGGAGATGAGGGCCTAGTCTGGTATCAACAGAATAATAATAATTTGAAATTTAACACAGATAAAGATGACACTGTGTCAGAGCACAGTTAAGAAACAAGTAAAATATTGGAAATGATAGGTATGACTTTATTATGCATTGTCACATTCCTAATCAATGGGTTTATTTGTTTTCAAATGGCCATGTGGTCTGGAACATTTATGAGACACAATCTAGTCTTGAAAAAACAGGGCTGTGTCAAATGGCAAGAATTATTTTCGTCATGGTTGCCAAGCAACGTTTCTTATCAACAGGTGACTGAATCTTTTTTAAATCTGACTTCCTTTCATAGTAACATCACAAACTATGACAATGCAAATGTAGGACATAAACTGATAGGCTGACATGTATGTAGTAAAATGTTTAAAAAAGAAATGTTTTGAATATGTAATGGCAAATCGATTACCTTAGTGCCTGAGCAGTTATGAGCTTCTTTTGAAGACCAGGGGGGCTCAGGAACTGCTTCGTGCAAAACAAATGTGTCAAAACAAGGTCAGAAAGTTCTTGGTTCAATGCCCTCATTGTGTCCCTTATCGAAAGACTTGTGTATATGCATTAAACCTTTTCATGTCAATGTACCAGGCTTAATCCTGTTGGATCTTTGCAGGGAGCCGGTTTGGGTTAGGACAATTGGCTGAGTGCATCAGCCAGACTAGCAGGAGGTCAGAAGGGCCAGCCATTTGGTAAAGGTCAGGTGGGAAAAGAAGGGTAAGATCTTGTCTGACAGAGGAAAAGGTCCCCATCTATCAAACTGCATTAGTGGTTGAAAATGACTAAATTGGCATTGGTCGAGTGTTAGAGGTCAAGGAATACTGCTAATTAACTTTTAATTAAGACCAAGAAATATGTATTACATATGACGTATTACACCAATTCTCAGATCACTACACTGGCTCCCTGTGTGTTAGATAATTCATTTTAAAATACTGTTGCTCATCTACAAGTCACTAAATAATTTAGGGCCAAAATACATGACCAACATGCTAATACAGCATGCACGCGTTAGATCCCTCAGTTGCAAAAAACTACAAAAAACATTTCACTACTATGCAACACTTAGCTGAAACCAACTTCCAGAAGATCTGAGACTTGCTCAAAGCCTGACTACTTTTAAATCCAGATTAAAACCGTCTGTGTTCTCGAATGCATTTGGCTGAATTGTTCCTTAGCAATTTTATTTCTCTTACAATTGTTTTCATTTATTTCTTGGTGTTCAGTTTATTCCATGCATGCGTCTGCTTGCCTTGAATAAAGCACAATTAATTGTCTTTGTGTATGAAATTAACTATACAAATACATTTGATTTGATTTGATTTGAAGGAAAACTACACAAGCTGTTCTTTTTTATCGGTGAGAGGCATGAAAAGAATATGAAAGTGATCTCATGCATAGCATACAAGTTATCTGAACAGTCAATTAATCATGTGTCAATTGGAATTAAAAAGTATTTTCTAAGGGAATGGGTATGTTCTAAATACTCTAGTATAGATCGGAAGTTCAAAGCTCAGAGGTCAAATAGCAGTGGAAGGAAATTCAACATCCCATGATAAATCCTAATCTTGGCCAATCACATGGTCATGGTGCGATTTGTGCCTATTTTTGTCAAGCCATAAGGTTCCTTGGCAACATGAATCAATGCAGGAGGAATTGAGCACCCTCTGTACTGTGTCTTTGTAAGCATACCTTGACCCCAGGCTTTGTTCTTTTTTGTGACTGTTTCAAGCATCTAGGAGATAAGTAGAATTAATTCTGGGGGAGTAATCAGGCTATAGTACACACATGGCTTCCTTAGGATTACTCAGGAAAAGGTTGGCCCTTTAGGCTGTACCCAGGGCAATTCCATTTGGAGAAGGTCAATGTCAATTATTCACTCTGTAAGTAACCTAAGAAGCTAGAACCAGATAAAATCACAGATTCTTCAACTAATTCTACATTTGCGGCCTGAACATGCATTTTCTAGTCAAATAGAACTTTCATAATTTAGCCATAAGTCACGCAGTGGACTTAAAAGTTAGACAATTGCTGCATCATGTGTCTTGTTCTTCTCTATCTAAGCATTGACATAGAGTCCGACCACATTGGCAGCAACAACAGAAAAAGTCACAGGTAATCCTCTTTTCTAGGAACTACGCAAATATACAAACAGAGCCCAGACTGGTTCCTGCCCAGGTCATACAGGAAGGACAGTGTGCCTCACGGGTTATATTCATTGTTTCACATGACTTGTTTCACAGTGTAAGGGAAAACTCAAATGGGGCCTATTTTGCTGGTGATTAATTCATTCCTGTGACTGAAATCAAGTTAGAACTAATAGTGTTGGCAGCTTTTTCAGAGATCGAAGGACATCAAGCTAATCTGTGCGTGTTTATGTGACTGTGTGTGACTGTATTTGAATAAGGCTGGGCACATGATAGTATCCTGTACATTATTCCATCTATATATCTTGCTCCTATCCCTGGTTCCATGGAAAGATTAGAGGTGATTGGATTGAGTTAGTGGCATTGGCAGCCATTGTCTGAGTGACGTTTGAACCTGCTGAGGACTGAGGGTTTTATCCTATTGGCTGGTCAGCAGAAGGCTGAGCATATGCCAGGCTTAACATGGCAACACATTAACGTGCTGCATGAGATCTGATGGGATAGAGGGAAGCTATCTCATAGCCAAATATGAAGTTGTGCAACTGAATGTTATCTGACAAATTTAGCAACAAAAAAAAACTGTTTTAGTTACAAAGTAATTTCTACAAGATTATATACTAAGGCATCATGCTAATTTAATAATTGTCATAGAATGTGTACTATTTGAATAATTTCTCCATCATTGTTCTTTAAATCGTTATAATATTAAGTGTTAATGTAATTTGTGAATAATATTTATTGTTGTTTATATACTTGCAATGGCAGTGTTTAAGTGTGATCCAAATAAGGTTGAACTATTACTATTATTGATTTTATTGTTGTTCTTACTGTATAATTATGCTTTTGAATATTAAAGTATTAGAATTATTATTTTCAATACTTTTTTAATTAACCCACACTCACACAACCTGTAGTGTCACATGTGGTCTATCAGTAGTTGTATCCGTTGCAAATCAGGTCTTTGATGACATTAGTGTTGAAGCAGGTGTCTTACACCTCATTATCATTAGCTATGTATGGACAAACCAATTAGTTCTGTGGTTTAGCTAGTGCATTGTCTATGAATCAACTTATCCCTCCTATTATCTTTGGGGTCAATTTGACCCCATTCAATCTTTGACGTCCCTAAAGAAATTATTGGCATAATTTGTTTTGCTTCATATTTAATGACTTTTCCTAATATAATAGAGACAACTGGTTAAACATCAAATTGACATTATATTATGTTTTCAATGTCCTGTACACATGTTATACGCATCGGTGTTCTTCGGGGTCAATTTGACCCCAGGCTGTTTTAGCTGTATAAAACATTCATGAATAATTAAGAATTTAGGCAGATTTGTTCTGCTGGTTGTGGCTGATATTTGAGCCACCATCAAAAACTATTTTATAATCTTTAAAATACTTCCCTATGCTTTAGGGCCGCAGCCTTGCATAACCATGCATTCAGTATGACGAGAACTCCTTATAGTTCAAATCACATTGGGGAGGAAAACACATAATTCCTACAACAACTTTAACATTGTATAAGGGGGGCTGTGGGGGAGTGATGCTTAATTTAATGGCAGATTTATGTAGTACACAAATAGACAAAGTATTTGACAAATAAACTTGGTCAACAAATTAAATTACAGTCATTTTCTGAAGGCTTTTATTACTGGGGTCAAATTGACCCCAAAGGACAAACAATGTAAGTAAATTTGAAGATAACAGGAGGGTTAAGCCTTTGTGAATACAAAGGAGCATGTCAATAGAAGGCATTACTCCTGTTCACTCTGACTGCCCAATCCTGTTACAGGATGCTTTACTGGGAATTACTTAGTCAACACTCCTCTCGCTCAGTTTGGTTTAGCTCCTCAGAATGTGGCTGGTTGTCCATCTTATTAGTTGATAGAACGTCCATAGGCACCAGCCGATACCTCCCTCTTTACAAGCTTTTGGAATACTCAGCCGAAGAACAAACAGTACTCCCAATCACTGTAAACGGCTAGCTGAAAAAGGACCACGGACAAACCCAGCCAAAATGGAATTCATCATCAAGAAGTGCAAGGGCATGGTGTCTGTGAAAGTCAGGGAATACGTTAAGGACTACTGCAAGAGAAATGGGCTTCTGACTCTCTCCGTCCTTGCCGTAGTTACTGGCTGCGTGTTGGGTTTCATCCTCAGAGGGCTAGATTTGTCAACTCAGGTACGATGGATGGATGGATGGATGGATGGATGGATGGATGAATGGATGGATGGATGGATGGATGGATGGATGGATGGATGGATGCCATTATAGATGCATTAATGGATGGGATTCCAAGGTTGGGGGTCCCAGAATGGGTTGGGCTTTGTGTGTTTACTTTCATAAAACCCTCAAGCTAATTTTCATGCTCAAAGCCATATGGATAAAGGACACAAGGCAGGTCTTAGTGCCACAAGTATAAGTGTAGTATGGTGCCACAAGTATGGTATAGATGACCCAGTGGACTTAGGTATGTTCAGATTGATGCTTTAGATTGAACACACTAGACAGAGAGATTAAATGGCCTTGTGATCTAAGTAGTTGCAGTGTGGTGAACTGCTTGCGTGACAACTGCTTTCGTGGTTTTTTAAACAACAAGTGTACCAAGGGATTTTGGTTTGAGTGCTTAAAGATATAGTGTCTACAGGGCTTAACTGATGGCTTCTGACGCAAGGTGCAGTTGAGGTGTTGCATGATACATTTTGTATTATATGCAGTTAGAGGGAAAATATGTGGTTAAAAAACGTAAAAGCAAAAAAATGTTTTCATAAAATTGCATTTGAGAGGTGTTGGTAAATCTATATTCATAGTTTATTTCATGTTACATATGGCATTCAAATCTATAAAGTGTCATTAATTATATTGAAAACAAAGTCACCTATCCTACTTGAACAGTTATCAAATACAAAGAGGTTCTGTACTCCTGGGGAAGCCTATGGAATCCCTAGCGTTTCCCAAGGCAATAGGAGAACCTGATCATGTCTGACGCACGTTGGATGGTAATCGTGCGTATACTGAGGGCCTTACAGCAACATTCTGAAGAAACATGAACAGAACATGAAACAAGAAACACCTCCAAGATCAAAGATAACCACTTCATCTAATTTGTCATCCAGATATCAAGTATAGAAAATAGCTGACCTACAATAATGTTTAGTTTACCCATATCTAATTGTTATTTTTTGTTTCAAATTAGTTAATTAACAACCATTAATTAATGCAGAATATTTACAACTTTCAAAGAAAATGGACGCAACACATATACACACCTTTTCAGAGATGCACCATGGCACAGTCATGATAGTTTGAAAACTGGAACAAAAATACAACTAAATGTAAAAAAAAAATTATAATAAAGTGCACAATTTGAGTGTCCGGTGCATTTCTATTCCACAGGCCAAGATCTATTTTTCCTTCCCTGGAGAGCTGCTGATGAGGATGTTAAAGATGTTAATCCTGCCTCTTATCACCTCCAGGTACCAAAATGCAACACCTATTTAGACTAAATCGAGGTAAAAGGAAATAGTACAAGCACTAAAGGGGAATATTATAAATTCCACCAAAATACAGTGGACTTCCGTGTCCTGAATTCTAAAGCTTTTGTTTTCATCCCCTCAGTCTTATGTCTGGCCTCTCAGCCATGGACACTAAGGCCAGTGGTCGTCTGGGCGTGCTGACCATCACATACTACCTGTGGACCACCTTCATTGCTGTCATTGTTGGCATTGTGTTGGTGCTGATTATCCACCCTGGAACAGGCTCAGAGAAGGATGGACACCATGGTGGAACAGGGCCAGTCATGACCTCGGCCGATGCCCTTCTTGACCTCATCAGGTACACACACACACACACACACACACACACACACACACACACACACACACACACACACACACACACACACACACACACACACACACAACACACACCCACACACACACACATACCATTTCCTGCCCCCAGTACAGACACTCAATGGCAACCTATGCCATGCCATGAATGTACTCCTATAGTGGAAATGGACAACAGTAGTTCACTTTGGTGTTAAATGCAACACAATACGTTGCGTAAGACTCTATGTTGTTTATTCAGGCTCACTTCTGGGAATTTGTTGTACCAATAAATTAAATCTGAAACTGTGAAAAGTAATTTAACCAGATCTCTCAATAGATCAGGCAGATGAAAGAGGGGATAATTAGATGTTCTCAAACAAACCTTACGACACAAAAAACAGTTGCATTTCTTTTTTTGTTAGTAAGCCATTGTGCAACTTAATTTACTAACTATTTTTGTCTCTATTCAACTGTATCAAAAATAACAAATAATAAACATGTATAAATAACGGACACTTTCCAAAACGGAATGCCATTCAAGTGTAGCACAACATAATAAAGTAACAACATAGCTTGTTATGATTTTTATCATTTAGAAATCTGATCAGCTTAGGCCTTTTAAATATGCAGTGTTGGTCAGGGGAAAGAAAGTGAAACATGGTAGACGTAGGTAATCGCTCCTAAGGCATGTCTGGTCATTCCTCACATCACTTTCATTTAAGCCTCCTTGTCTTACCTACTAAATGCTTTATGGACTTGAAGCCAATAGAGTGCTTAGGCATTGTTGTGGTAGGCCCTCCATTTTAGCAATCCAATTAAGCTGGCAGGATTAGAGATATATTTAGATCTCTATCTTGCTCCTATGTAACTGTGGCTTAAAGACAAGGAGCAGACATATTTCACACTTGATAGGCTTGAAAGCTGGAGAGAGTAACCTATCTGGAAAATTTAATAGCTACTCCCCATCTCCAACATCTCCTACAAACTGACACTGAGCTGTTACCATTAGTAAAATATTGTTATGAATAGGGTAGAGGTAATACCCTCCTTTTAGATGTTTAGTACATTTTCACCAATGAGCTCTATTTACAGTATGTTGCTGAAGCATATATACTACATAGTATATTGACAATGTAACCTACACCTGTAATTGACCGAGAAGCTTATTTCTCAGCTTAATGTGGCTTGAAAAATAACTATACTTTTGAGTGATTCATTTAGTAACTGAAGGCATAGCTTTGTATTTTCTCTCTCTCTCTCTCTCTCTCTCTCTATATATATATATATATATATATATATATATATATATATATTTATGTTCATGATATAAAACATATAAAAAAGAGAAATAACTTCTAAAAGTGCAATCCAGTTCATATTTTACTTTACTTTGAATAATATTTCATATTGTGGTAAGCTTTTAACAATGTCTTTAACAAAGACCACATCCACTGGGATTCTGTAACAATGGACCACTGGTCAACCTGCCCAATAAATAATCTTGTGGTTCATCCTTTTAAGGGCATGACATGGAACCTGTGTTCACGTAGGCAGATGCAAGCACTCAGTAATAATACACAGATGTCAGTAAAACGTCAACTAGGGTGAATTTTATTTATTTCAATTATCATTATATTCAGCACGGTGGCTCAGTGGTTAGCACTGTTGCCTCACAGCAAAAAGGTCCTGGGTTCAATCCCCACCTGACCCAAGGGTCTTTCTGTGTGGAGTTTGCGTGGGTTTCCTCCCACAGTCCAAAAACATGCAGGTTAATTGATGACTCTAAATTGCCCGTAGGTGTGTATGCGAGTGTGAGTTGTTGTCGGCCCTGTGATAGACTGGCGACCTGTCTAGGGTGTACCCCGCGTGTCAGCTGGGATAGGCTCCAGCGACCCTACAAAAACAACTTTTTAGGTTATCATCTACTCCGCTAAAACAAATATGAACAAGATAAAATGGGTATTTGACAAATTTGTTTCTCTCGTTTATTAGGAACATGATCCCTTCCAATCTGATTGAAGCAACATTTCAACAGGTAAGTAGACAATTCCATTAATAAATAATGGTTTCAAATCCTTAGTGCATGGGTGATTTTCAATAAGGGACCGTTTTGCTTGTAGAGTAGTACGACAACAAAACAATTAAACAGTTCAACTGCTCTGCTTAACCTCCCCCGCTTTTCTGTTCTCCTATCCCAGTACCGCACAGACCTGGTGCCCATAATAACACAAAGTGGTACAGATTCCCAGGCCAACTATGTGTACGTGATGCCTGACTACCACAACCCTCAGTTGGGACACCCTGTCTTCCTAGAGATCACTCCTGCTCCGGACATCAAATACAAGATCGTCCCTGGGAACAGCAAAGGCATGAATGTGCTGGGGATAGTCATCTTCTCCGCCACCATGGGTAAGATGATGATACATGTGTATCAAGTAAACCATGCAAATACACTGCTTCATACCAGAAACCTTTTTTTTTTTTACTATTTAGTGAGGACACTCAAACACCGGCGTTTATATTTTGAAATGTGCAGGTCTGTTGCTTGGCAAAATGGGAGAGCGCGGGGCACCGCTGGTCAATGTGTGCCAGTGCGTTAACGAGTGCGTCATGAAGATCATCAATGCAGCCATGTGGTAAGCCACCAAGTCAAACACACTTCTTTTTAGATACACAGCACACACTAGAAAGCCTTGTATATCCTGTGGAGATTAGACTCAACCTGCTGACTGTCGCAAATCCCCTGCCTTGTAAACGCACATAGTAGCCTCAGTAGATTACGCTGCAATTGCTGCCATGTCCAGATTAATCCTTAGTTAAGCGACAGTCAACACAATTTAGTGAAGACTACCAGATGTGAACTGTCCTTCACATTGCAGACAACAGGATCTGATAATATTAAGCGACCAACTTCCAATACTCAGATTACCTTGTGGCATGACAGTCTTTTAAAAACAGATATGGAGCAAAAAATAATACCATTTTACTTAGTTCCAAATTTAACTTTTCAGGTAATCAGAAAACATTCAAGTGGTTCACAAAATTATGTATTTTTAACTAATTATTTGTTTGATCTGCAGAGCATAACAGCTTAGATAAAGATACCCAGGGTGTTCAGGATGTTGAGAAAGTCAGCAAGGTCGCCTCAAAGCAGCTTAAACAGGTCTTAAGTTCCCCAAACCACAGGGAGGCACGCAAACATCCATCTAGAATAAGGACATTGGATCAACAGTTCAATGTGAGGATATACTAGTCTGAAAGCACTGCCATGCCACGTGCAGCATAAACCGTATGTGTGCAATATACATATTCTATTCTATTACAGTATCTTAAATGCGGCACTTATATATTTAAATATTACATGCATTATCTTGTTCATACTCTATTTCTCCATCAAGGTATTTCCCCTTTGGCATTGTGTTCCTGGTAGCAGGGAAGATTCTGGACATGCATGATCCAGCTCATCTGGGGGAGAAGCTGGGCATGTACTTCATCACTGTCCTGGCTGGTCTGTTTGTCCACGGCCTCATCCTACTCCCCATGTTCTACTTTGTTATCACTCACAAAAACCCCTTCACCTACATACGAGGCCTGCTGCAGGCCCTGGTCATCGCACTAGCCACCTCATCCAGGTGAGACACACCAACACACAGCTTGTGTTGCTCCCATGTTTCCTAATTTATATCTGTCTCCCTCTCTCACACTCTCTATTTTTCTCTCTCTTTATGCAGCTCTGCCACTCTACCAATCACCATGAAGTGTCTATTAGAGAACTGTGGAGTGGACCGGCAGATCGCTCGCTTTGTGTTACCTGTGGGAGCTACAATCAACATGGACGGCACTGCACTGTATGAGGCTGTGGCAGCCATCTTTATTGCTCAGGTCAATGAGTATGAGCTAGACTTTGGCCAGCTGGTCACAATCAGGTGAGAAACTATCATTTTCTTGTTTACGTCTCTCCTCTCTGTCTTTTTCAGTTACTGCCCTTAGACAGACAGTTAGAATTGAAACTCATTAGTTGTATGCTAACATCACAACACTCACACCCTGGTTTTCGCTCCTCAGTATTACGGCAACAGCAGCCAGCATCGGGGCAGCTGGGATTCCTCAGGCTGGTTTGGTAACCATGGTGATCGTCTTGACCTCAGTTGGGTTACCTCCTGCGGACATCACTCTGATTGTGGCTATTGATTGGGTTTTGTAAGTATAACTCAGACCTCCCAATTACAAAGTGACAGCAATGAGCTGATCCTTAATGGTATCCTGTCTTTTGGCTAATAACAATACATCTAAACATATTTACTCTGCTAATTCACAGGGATCGCTTTCGCACAATGATAAATGTCCTGGGAGATGCCCTAGCTGCTGGGATCATGTGCCATCTCTGCAAGAAAGACTTTGAGAAGAGTGAAGCACCCTCCCGCGCCCCAAGTCGGGTAATGAAATTATCTCTAATAACCTGCCTCAAAATACAGACATTATTTCGAGAGAAACATGGATATGAAAAAGAACGATACCAACAGATAGGCTGTCAGTTAATGTAGACCACTGTTCTTGGAAGTCTGTAAGTGTACCACAAGAGATTACAGCCACATAGCAATAAGGGCATATACAGGAACAGAGTTTGTCTGCTAATGGACTGCAACCCTTATTTTATGTTTCCACAGCGGGACACAGTGATCTCCTTTGGTAACCAGAGCGTGGCTGCGTCTGAAGCCCCTCTGATGGCCCACCGCTGTGACTATGTGTACGAGGTGGAAGGGGAAAATTTGTCAGAACGTGTCATGCCCTGCTATAACCTCTGCCAGGTCTGAGTGAAGTCCTCATTACGGACAGCAGAGGGCGATGCCTTCAACACCACAAATACTGACCTTGTGGTAACACAACAATTAGAACCGGCACGGTTCTCATTGTATGGCTAGGTTGGAGGCTGTTGGTCACAAAACAAAGAGAACTTAGTCTCCTAGCCCACTGAATGTATCAAATATTCAGGTTTTCGAAAGTATAACAAACAACAACTGTGCCGCGATGGATGAAGAACTTTCTCCCTGCCAGTTCTTGACTGGATAAACCACAATATTAAGAGACTGTCAAACGCCAGAATGTTCCAGAACTGAGACTCAAGGATGGTGCATTCTGAAAGCTGTACTTTGATAATCTTAAGGGAAATCTATGTTCTGACAGACAAAGAAACAAAGAAACAAGCAGTCCTGAAAAAATTATACAAATGTACTGTAACGTTTAACGTTCCAGTCAAGTTTTAAAGTTGCCTTATAGTTTTCTCAGTCCTTGGAATGTTCCTGAGAATGTTGCAACCTTGAAACATTTAAAAGTATGCAATTGTATTTTAGGGATTCAAGGGATTAAGGTTATGTACTGTAGCTTGTTGATTGGGTAGGAGTCAGTGACAGTAAATATAAACTAGAACTGATTAATTAACTCTACTTAGGCAAAACCTTGCAGTAACTGTAGTGTCCTTCAAAGGTTTTGTCACAAGCAAATATCAAATTCCATGTTGATCATGTAAATCTTAGATCACAATATACAGTATATATAACATGAAATTTTTTTTATACATACGTATCATTCTGTGTATGATACAGTCTTTTCTGTTGTTTTCTAATGAACAGTTGTATTTGAAAGTATTGTTTTTGTTTAACTTTTGTACAAATCAAGAATCTTATGACACCTGTATCAGCTTAAGAAAGCCTTTGTGTTTTATTGAAAATAATTCAATGTTAGACAATTAATAAACAGACGCCTTGGTGTCAATTCAAAATCATAGGAAATTCAAATGAATCTATTAAAAAGTTAAAGAAATACACTCAAACACTACAAAAAAGTAATATACATAACATATATATATACACATACAAGTCAAATAAATTATGTCTGCGCCTCCCTTGTTGTCAGGTACTCCCAGACTTTCCAAATGTAAGGATGGAGGTAATTCTGTGGTGCCAGTATTTTTTTTGTTAAATACTATTGCAATCTGATGGTAGTCAAAAGTGTTTAAAAGAACTGTCCAGTTCTCATCTGAAGAAATTTGAAAAGGATGAGAATACAACAGGTTACACATAATGAACAATTCCTCAGTACCTTTCCGGCTTTGAAAGAGACACCAAATATTGCACAAAGCTAAGGATTGTGACTTCAAAATGATAACTAGATTTTCTTTTCCATAATTAACACTTTCAATAGTATCTTAGGCTTTAATTAAGCGAACTACAACAAGAAAACCTTTAAATGAAGTAGAAATTTAGCAGACAGCTAAAGGCAACATAACAAAAAACACAGATGTGCACAGTAATTGATGTAGCATGTAGTACTTTAAACATGTCATTCCCCTTTATATATTTTATAAAGGAAAATTATAACAAATGGAGTTTACTGAAGAAAATGACCCAATCCAGTCAATTTCCAGTGGCATGTCTGGCTGTAGCTTTATACAGACACTATTAAACATACAGAAAATAAAGGCCTCTGTGAAAGCAGTGCAGAAAATAAAAAGATAAAAATTTGAAAATCCACACATTAGTTTAAAACTACTAGGATTTTGTATAATCAGATTAAGGAAAAAGGTCAAGTAGAATGTTTGACTAAATGTCCTACTGGGGGTCTTTATTATTGAGGAGAATCTGTGAATAAATGAACATCAGATAAACAAAAACCACGTAAAACAAGACTTATGTCAAATACGGTTTCCGTATTTAGTTTTCCTGCTCAATTAATTATGCTAAGTATTGGTCCTCTTCAGTCATAAACTATGATCATTTTAATTTGACTGTGCAGAGTTAAGCTTCAATTAAAAATACATACCAATACTTTTCTTTTTAATCAGAGCTAATGATTTCCATACCTAGGCCCTTACCTGTGGAATTTATCATTAGCTAGTCAATTAAATGTCATGCCATTATGTTTGACATATTGTGATGCAAATTAATTTAGATGATTTATTAAAACATTGCCTGATAGTGGCAGTCTACCAGCTGTGTACCTGCTTTGCAGTTTTCCAGAAACAAACAAAATTAAGTCAAACAAAATTAAAATCAAATATGAATAAAAAAAGGAAACAAAACATTGAGCAAAACAAAATAAAATTTAATGATTGTATATTCAAAAGTAAAACAATCAAAACAAAGGAACAAAATAAAGCATAACAATCTAACCTGACAAAAAGTCACAAAGGCCATTAATTCTCCTTGAACTTGAAATAAGCACAGGGTAATAAATTTAACTTAAAAGAAGATCAATCTATGCTTCTGGCAAACAAAAAGTTAGTTTCAAACAAAGTAAAATTGGAAAGAAGAGAAACAAACATAATAACAAGACAGCAAACTGAATACGAGAGTGATGCTGCTCTCAGATGTTAAGATGCATCTCTAGTACCTGTCGGGGAGGCAGTTACCATCTCAAAATCTGCTCACAAACCCTAGACGTCACAGATATAGAACATATCTTTTTATTTCTTTGGTCCTTTCTATTTCCCTACTCAGAACCACTTTCAGACATGTTTTTTTAAAGACCTTCCCCACACTGGTCCAAAAACGAAAAGAAAAGCAAAACCACTTTCCCTCCAGTGTCAAGCCATTTGCGTTTAAAATTGCTGCCAGTAAATGAGAGGACAAAGCTAAAGGTAACATCAAAATGACCGATGTTCATTATAGTCTAAAATAAATCCATTTAAAAGTGCTTTGCTCTCAGATGAACTCAGATTGGAGATACTGTAAGAGGGGCAGTGTGACTGATGATTAAGGCATCTATTTCTACACTTTGACTGGGACAAAGCCCAGCTTTCCTCTGCTCCATTTTGCAGGAAACTCTCTTACGCTGCTTACTTGCATACTATCTCTTCTATTCTGCTGCAAAAAGTTTGTTAAACAAACTCAAGGGCAAACTGAAGAAAGCAGTGTGATATATTTTCCTTGGACAGTCCTTTAAAGTACACCTGCAACCAAAACATTTGGCAAAATGCGTGGGTTTGCATCCTTTACAAAGCCCCTTGTGACTACGCGTGGGTATGCATCCTTTACAAAGCCCCTCTTGTGACTATACATGCGGCACATAGTGACAATTTCTAGCCTTAAAGAAAAGAAAAAAGAAAACATTAATTCTTAAAATGTGAGCTTGGTCAGTATTTTCTGGGATTCTTTACTTCCCCAAACATTAAAACATTTATTTGGAGTCTCCCATAGCATGTGTAAAATAGAATAAGAATTAAAAAAATAATAATAAAACCTCAACTCAATCTAGAATTTTACTCGGACTAGTACAAAGATGCAAAGAGTGAAAATCTGTTTGGATAGTGAGAATGATAAAAAACCATGTTGTTTTGTCAAAATGTTACTTGTATCTCTACACTTAATTGAAAGCCTGACGTACGGTTGTCGGTCTGTCTTTCTTTCTTTCTTGTGATGCTTATCACAGCTTCACAATCTGTCTCTACTTGTGCCCCTTGCTGGTCTTGAAGGACACTTGGAGGATCTTGTCTCCGAGTCGGTAGCCATTGAGGCTGGCGATGGCCATGGCTGCCTCCTCGTAATTTGTCATGGTAACAAAGCCAAAGCCCTTGCACTTGTTAGTGTTGAAGTCGCGGATGACTTTGACATTGGTGACAGCTCCAAATGGGCCAAACATCTGCCAGAGAATGCCCTCATCTGCGTCTTGGCCCAGGTTGTAGATAAAGATACACCAGCCTGAGGTGGAGTTCCCTGGTACGCTTACTCCCCCCATACCACCGATGTGGTCCACACTCATAGGAGAGAACCTGATAGAAAGTAAAGAAGTACATATAAACCACTGAGCTTTAACTGGACACGTATGAAGAGACGCCTTTTATCCCCACACACCTTACTAAGGAACCTGCGAAAATGATGGGTTAACTCAACTCTCACCTGAACCTCTGTGCCTGATGGTGAACGGGGCCTCCGAAGCGACGCGATTGGTTGTGGTAAAGCTGAGAGATAAGCTGGGTGTTCTTGACCTGATTGGGGCTGGCAGCAAACTTCACCGTGATTGGCTCAGAAGCTCCTGGGGGCTTCTGCCCGTTCAGGTCTTTAATGGCATCTTCCGCCTCTGCTCGTTTGTCGAACCGGATGAACGCCACGCCGCGAGATAAACCTAGATACAGGAGGTGACCATGTGACTGGAAGGACTAAGCCACTTCAAATGTAAGAAAGAACAAGTGAGATATTGATAGAATCTAATAAGAAAAAAATTGTCGTAATCTCTCCGGCCCTACCAAAATCCTGTGTCCCTGCGCTACCTGAGGCCTGGTCGACCAGCACTCGGGAGTTGATTATGTGTCCGTAGCGAGCAAACATGTCCTCCACATCTTTCTGAGTCATGGTCTTGGGCAGCCCACTGATGTACAGGTTGGCATCTTTTATAGTATCGGAGCTGGGCCGCGCAAAAGACACCTAGCAGTAGGGAGGAGCCAACACAACATTATATGCCTTTGTCAAGCACAGAACAATAAGGATAAGAAAATGTAGCTATAAATAAGAAGTAAATAAGTAAAATAATTTTAAAATCTGATTCTGTTTGTAGATTTTACAAATCTACGTTTTAACAATCAACTACCTATTCTATGTGTCATGTGAATTACCATCAAAATTAATCTGCACCAGTTGATATAGTTTGCATAAGTGCTCTAATAATTGACTGCTTCAAAAGGAATATTTACAAAATATATATAAAAAAATAAATTGTGTTCAAATAAGTGACCCATTCTTTTTATGGATCTAGCATTTTGAAGCAAACCATTCCCCCAGGGAGCTGAGTGAAGTGAGAGAACTTGGTCTGTCCCAAAATCTGTGCTCAAAGAAACCCAAAGAAAATCAAAGTAACTCAAAAATAAGTTGAATGAACTGAACTGATAGGAATCCCAATGAAACGCATCAAATTAAAGTAAAACAAAATCAAAGTTCAATAAAAATAAACAAGGCTTGAAAATCTCTACTCTGTCACACAGGGGGCTATCAGAGCAGCTCCATTTCGTTGGCTTGATGTGTTCAATACTATCTAGTAGCGAAAGGTATTGCCGCCATAGGATAGTTAAATAGACATGACATCTTTGGGTTGACAATTGTAGGAACACCTTATTGCACGTTACCTTGATAGTTTTAGACTGTAGCCTTAGTCCATTCAGTGTATTGATAGCTCTTTCTGCATCACTAGGGTTAAGATAGTTAACAAATCCGTACCCTAAACTGTGGCCTAGAGAAAAAAAAGGAAAACAATAAAATAAAACAAAAAACGTTGTATAGATCAAAATAATCTGCATACTGAAGAAATAAATGATTAAACAAAACAAATCTACACATTGCATGCTACGCAAAACTAACAGAAAGACCTCCCGAAAACATCGAAGACCACCCCCCTTCAGGTTGAATTAACAGAGAGCTTCAAAAAATGTAGGCTAAACCGCTTGTAATACTTAAATGTGGAGCGTTTCCAAATTAAAATTCTCTTAAAATATGTAAGCCAGTGGAGCCCATGGTAGCCATCCTGTTCGCCATAACGCTGTGCATTGACATGTTATCCAAAAACAAAAACAAATCTGTGTCATGTCAGTTGCATGACCCATCCCTAATAGAATTGTCAGACACGGTCAGCCTATTCAGTTTTATATATGAAGGAAAAAAAGGTTTTGGCAGGAGTACGCTACATTTCCGACCTTGTACACAAACAAAGTCCTCTGGAGGTTTTTACTTAATCCCGGCAATGTGGAAGATGAGCATTAGAGAGCAAGGGCATACATTGGTGTGTGAAATGTGGAATATGAAGTCCTGTACCTGCTACTTTGTCTCGTATGAGCTTTGCTGACTCCACTTCTCCGATACTGCTGAAAAGGCTGCGCAACTCATCCTGGGTCATGCTTTGGGGCAGATAGTTCACTATCAGGTTGGTCTTGGAATCTTTCACCTCATCCCCTCCCATGTGGTCTTCGTAACCGTTAGACATGTCATAGACCTCCTATAGACAGTGAAGAAAAGACCACACAGATCTAATTTATTCATCTGCTTGAGTCACGCTACAACACTATAATAGGCGCACACTTGATCAAAAAGTTTCAGAAAAGTAAAGACTACATAAACATAGCCCCGTTGTGACAATAAAATTTGGACCTACAAGCATTGTTTGTACAAAATTTGTCATACCATGTTTTATCCATCATGGGTTAAACCTCATCCTCTTCTCAACTGCATAGGCTTTTGTATAGTGACTATCTCTCATTTCACCAACAAGCTAATGATCAGCAGTTTCTAATTGGGTTGACAACTACACTTCACATATTTGCCTGACCACACCCAAGTCCACTCATGCAGTTTATATCAGATATATGTTGGGTCAACTTATGTTAACATATGGGCTGAAATTCATAAGATAAATGCATAATTGGATAAATGCATAATTGGCACATTCGCATAATTGGTCCCCTCAAAAGCTTCATTATTTTCTCCTAATATAATCAATGTAAGGCTAACATGTTATGGTATATATGGACACATATCTCTTTGCTTTGGTTATTATTGGCTACGTTGTCTGACCAATATATTTATAAACCAAGTGACTAGGAAATAACACAATTAAACAGCTCACGTCAATCATTTACAAATGGTGCATTAGATGCAAGACATTTTCTAAAGCAAAACTACTTAAGAAGCGTCAGGTTTACAGGCCAATATATTAAAACATACCATTAACTTAAAAAAACGGCCCTAACAGCAAAAAAAAATTTTGTTTTTGGTTCACATTTTAAAAGGAAGGACATGGTTTAGAAATCTCGTTACTGTAGACAGTTAAACTTTCCTCCTAGTGGGCACGGGTCAGGAGAGACATTGGTTGAAATCAAACGAGCTCTGTATGAGGCTTAAGTTATGTGGACTATCCCTTACAGAGTCTCATTCATGCAGCAGAAGGATTCTGATTGGGTATTCTACTGGTGTAAAACAGTCAGGCTTAGAGTATGAATAAGGCTCCTGTGCTCAAGAATTAAACACAGAGTGGCTGAAGCAGATCTGAGACAACTCAACTTTGATCGAGCAACAAGGTTACCAATTAATCCTAGCTAAAGAATCTTATTCTGACATTTTTGATGCTTACATTTGCACTCTGCAGGGAGATAGATATATGAACAATACTAGAGGGTATGCGAACGAATTAAGCCTATACTATACTATTAACGTTAGTATGTGATACTCACTTTTAAGTACCTTATGTGTCCTCTTCGAACTGCCATGAAGACACTTCACTGCTCCTGAAGCTGGAAATGTCAGACAACAAGAACAATATAACTAGGTACAAGGCTGGATACCCGGCGTATGTCAGATAGTTTTCGTTTTTTTAGCAGCCTAATAAAAAATGTTCGCAAATACATTTCCATGCATTGTTAACTGGTCAAGAAACAGATATTTGCAAGGGGGCGTAAACTTCAATGCTGTGTGCTAACAAGCTATAGCAACAGAGGAGCTAGCTAACGTTACCCGGCCTAGCCTAGCAGGCCTCGCAAGCCAACTTGCTTGTTTGCTGCGCTGTTTTAATATGGATAATCTACTTGTCTTTATGCATAATTAACCCAATAGTTAATCAATTATTTAATTCCGTTAAAGCGAATTTTACTATTTGTATGACGACAGTCACATACATGCAAAAAAGTGTGAACCCCGCCACATGGCACCGAGATCCTATTTTCGAGGACGTCTGCTTTCAATGCGGACCACCCCCATGCTCCTGAAAACCACGATAGCCGGTTCCAGGCCTTTTGCGAGCTGGTTAGCTAACACGGCTACAAGCAACTACTGTCGAATGCCGCGTAAAGGCCTCAAAAAGCAGCATGGCATGCGTTTGGCGTTACAAGTATATCAACATAGTTAGTTATTTACAAAAGCTCGTGCATCGTGCAAAAAAAATCTTACCAGTTCTGGATTTTATAGTATTTTCGCTATTCTTGTTGGCTGTATTTTCGCTGTAATCTTGTGGCTATGACATTCAGTACCCCTTCTCGCGATCCGAAAACCAAGAAACCGTGTGTGACGAAAATGCTTCCACGCCCACTTATGGTCGATGTCTGTAGTTAGACTACCTCCAGGAAGAAAGGAATGTTCTGCAGACCGCTCATCTCATAATAATGTTTGGGTCAACCATCAAAATAACTGGATAAGCTGAAAAGCTATCTATAACCATAAGGGTTTCAAGATTTAAATAAAAAATAGATAATTTTCTGCAGATCTGAGATGGATACTACATTACATAAAATGTTTAGTGCCCTGCAGTGAGGTGCTTGTCCAGTCACACTCTCTATAAAGCTTGGACCTAGGTTATGTGTGTATAAATTGGCAGTAGTAACATGGTATACACAACAGGTTAGAGAAATGTCCATCAAATGTTACGTTAGTTGAAAAACAAAACACCATTATACATGATAGTGTTGAATTCTGAAACAGAAATGCAAACAAATGGATGTGTGGTTTAGTTCTTTATCTGATATTTAGTGTGAATAAAAGTGTAAAGAATAATATATACGGTACAAAGATCATCAAAGAGAAAGAATATTTTTATGTTCTTGATGTTTCTTTTATGCATCTAACTACAGAGCAATAATAATGTTATTACTTCTGGAACTTCTGGTGTAAGGTAGTAATCTTTTGATCATGCTTCCTAATGTCTCATATGAAGACTATTTAATGTTACTTGGTGTATAACAAAAGGCGACCACAATTTATGAACTGAATAAATAGGCTGACATGCTAGCAAAGACTGTTGCTTCCTCCCCTGTTCTCCCTTAAAGAGTTTCTTCAGTAGGCCTATACGTAGGGTCTCTATCTCGGCTCTCTGTCCAGAATGTGATATTCCTGTAATGGTTGGTTTCTCATAATATGTGCCACTGTCACAAGACCAGCCATCTGTAGAGAAAAATACAAGGATATGGGCATATAACCAACAGATGAGCAACATTTTTATTCTTGAATACACAAGAACTAAAAAGAGGCACAATAATCACAATAAATTAGATCTAACGCCATCTAGTGTTCCTCACCTCCACCAGAGCAACAGCCACTGAGGACCAAATGATAAGACTGAGCACAAACAACAAGGCCTCCTCTAGCTTCACTTGACAGCCCTGTACAAGAAAGATTGAGATAAATAGATAAACTAATTAAGACATTTAGCTAGTTTTTGTATGAATTTCTTTCATTGTTATATGCTTTCAAGTTTAGATTAATGTATCAATCCCAGAAGGTAGTAGTGTTGGCAGCATGTAAAATACATTAAAAGAGGTACATTAAAATAAACCTCCACACCTGTGGGTATAGCTGCCATGGACGTATCAGGGTGCCATTGCAGGAGTGGAAGGTTGAGTTGCAACAGCTATGAGGGACTTGGACCCCTCCACTATGGTTAAACCAGGGGGTACTCAGCCAATCCGTGTAGTTATGGATACCACAGCACTGCAACTAAAAGTACATATGAAAGAAAAAGAGAGTCAGAGTAAGTTAGGTAAGTTAATGTTCCGACATTCTCACATCTAAAAAGTACACACACCTCCTCTTGAGTAGCATCTACAGCGTTTGAGTCCGGGTCCTGGCTACTGCCTGTGTATCTCTGAAAGACACCCCTGAAGGGAGCCATCCCAGAGTGCACCTGGAAGAACATGCATGCGTCACACATACTCACACACTAGCATAAATGTATACAAAGATAATAAAAGCTATGCACACCTATACAGTTGCATGAATGCTAATATGCAGGTAACAAAATGCATATACACAAAAGGATAATAGATGGAGATGCAAATGTACACCTTTGCAGAATGAAAATAAGCCAAGGCTGCAGCAGTAGCTTGGAGACAGAACACCATGACCAGCAGATAGACAAACTGAAAAGTAAAAACATCATTAGGTCAAATGTACATTCGTGTAGCTGGCGGTGGGGAACGGTCTGTATTGTGTTCTTTTCTCATTGCCTTGGGACTGGCATGCTAGCAAAGACTGTTGCTTCCTCCCCTGTTCTCCCTTAACGGGTCTCAAACCAGGGTCCTGTGCTTGCCAGCACTGGAAGCAGAGTTCGTAACCTCAACCAATGGAAAAGGTACCTCGTCCCAAGATCCAAGTAATCTTACTTAGAGCAGATTTATTTAGAGGCTTTAGTCTGGTTAACCAGTTTAATTTACACACACAATTTACAGTGGTTATCTTACCACTGCTTGTAGAAAGGTAGACTTTTTAATTGACACACAGCAGCCAAGACTTCCACTTGCAAACAAGAAAGTGGCGCTTGCCAGAGCAAGGACTGCTGGGAGAAAGATGTATGATTGTGAGAAGAACAGGCCATTCTGTCTGTAGTTTAACAGCAGATACACTCCACTCAGGCCAACCACCAAACCTGCCAACTGAGAGAAAGAGAAGAAGGAAAAGTCCATGTACTGTAAGTGTTAATGTCTTACTGCCTGTGTATCCTTGATCTTTGTTTGTGTGGTGTATCATTATTTACAACAGTATACTGAGGCTCTCATAGATTTGACTGAATCTAAAGCATACATGCATACATTTTCTATTGATCTTGCACACACACACGCACACACGCACGCACGCACGCACCCTTCTTTCTTGTGGCATGCTGCAGTTCAAAATTCCTCAGATGTAATTGTAATGGAAAGAGAATAAAAAACAGAACTATTTATCTATTGAAATCAATTCAGTCTTAAAGTTGACAGTAGTTAAAAAACTAGGACTCTAAAGGTAAAGTTTGTCAATAGAATAGTCGTGCATGTTCTTACCCACAGAAGTTGACATGTTATCTGGAGAAATATGTTCAAAGGTCTTCGTCTGATTTCACTCATCTTGACATGTTTTCAGGTATAGGCTATATTCAAAGAAGTAGGCTGCCCAAATAGCCATTAGTCTATTTCACAACTCTGTATGCCTATGAAGTTGGTCTGCTGAATGTTGATATACGCATACATGCGTATGCATTTGGCTTAAAATGCGGATGTGCGGCGGTACTTTTTGCTCCTTGCTGCTGACGCTGAAATGTTAAACGAATTGAGGAACTTGTCGGTAGGCATATGAGATGAGTGTAGGCATATGAGATGAGTGTATGCACATTCCTGCGCAAGGAAATAGAACTCATGTGTCGTCACTCAATGTTAAATAAGGAAGTTACTGTGACCTGACTTCACTTGGGAAAACATGTAAACCTTTCTCAAACCACCCCCCTAAACACTTCCAATCCTTTTTGCGCTTTCGTACAATCCGCCATGTTAAACGCCATCCCGTGAATACTATTGAACCAATTAGGGTCGAGTGGAAGTGGCTTAAACTCCTCCACAGCGAGTCTACTACGATGCCGTCTCTGACCATGTGCTTTATTGTGACATGGAAGACGCTTCGAAAAAAAAAAAAGTGTGAAAGCCGTACAAGCGTTCAAGCCGTACATTTAATATTGGCATACAGACGTTAACGACTTAAAGGCTACATTGTCGATGAAATAGGGGAGACTGGGGGCAATTGTTAAAATTTTTGGTTTTGAAGTCGTTACTCAAAAACCTGTTCAACTAGTTGAATACAATTAATAATGTAGGCAACTTGTATGTTCTATTTGTTGACATTCTTTAAATGTATTTGCAAGAACTGTTATGAGTCACAATATTGATTATACAATACAAGTCAAATGTTATCTGCCCCCATGTGAAGGAGCGATTGTAACAGTATATGGGGCATTTTGTAACAACACACATAATACCCTCATAAAACACCAAGGACTACAATTAACTCACAAGAACATATAGGTAAAACAATTTAATATACTTTATATTGAACAATTAATTGCAGTTTAATTAAAATATCATAACTCATCATATAGTTTTAGAAATATAAAAACTATAATTAATATGCAACAGAAACTGTACTGCACTGTTTGGTGGTTGCTTAATCTCATTGTACCTGTGTATAATGACAATAAAGGCATTCTATTCTATTCTATTCTAAACTGCATCACACAAAAAAATTCCCCTCATCAACATTAAAAAGTCAGTGTAGCCGACAAATAAAATTAAGTGAGTCACAAACCATTTGACCAAAAACATCTCAATTTGATAATTCATAGAATTGCCAATATCTCTAGAAAATAATGCAGACAAAAACTAACCAAAAAAACGAGGAAAACGGACAAAATGAGAACACAATGACATGGGAGTCAAAACAAATGAGGGAACTCTTATTCTCTTATCTTAATATTTTTTTTGAAGTGAGGTATGCAGGGCACATCCCAGGTTCTTTCACAATTGTGGCTCAAATTGCTCCCATCTGTGCAAAAGACTTAACCACTGGACTATGCCACAAAATAGATAATATGATGGCACACAAAACTTTTCTCTTAAATGATTAGCAAAAAAAGATCTATTTGGATGTCGTTACTATGCCGGATACCATTTTGATGGTGCCAGGATCAATTGCCCCCAACCGTACCACCCATGACAAGCTACCCTGTTAGCCAGAAACAACGCTTGCTAAAATTTGACAAAGATATCAAAATGTTAGACTACAGAATTTTAATCAAAACTAGACAGATTTAAATGCATATACATTAAAGGTTAAGGAAGTATGAGGAAATACTGTAGATGAAAAAAATTACTTTCACAACTCAAAAAGGAGCTTGGTGAGAAACACTTTGATAAGTATGAGTCATCAGTTTGTCCTTCAGCAGGCAGACAGGGATCACCACAGAGCATATCCATTGTTGAAGTTCGCCGACTTCTCCCGAGTCCGTTGATGGTGGAAAGAACCACTCACACACACAGGAATAATATTTTAATCACTCGTTTAATGTATTAATAATGCTCGTAATATGCATGTCTAGGTTAACATATATTGCCCATAATTACCTTGCAGGTACAGCACAAAATGTGGGGTATCTGGGAAGCAAGCAGAAGCGGCGCCGCGTAAACTCAGTTCTGACCAATTCTATTCTCTCTCTCTTTCATGTACTATCTAGTTCCTACAGCAAGCAAGCTGCCCCCCCTGTATCCCCGCGGTGTAGTCTATGATTATCTCCCTACCTGGCACAGGGTCCAACGGAAACCTGCCCATCTCTGGTTTCACCGTTGGTCTGGGGTTATAGTGAGTACATACCTGACATTCCCGAACATGCTCCTTCGTCATGTGTGTCATGAATGGGTGCCACCAGTGGCACAGATTTCGATTCATTTGGGTGTGCCCACAATGCCCCTGCCCGTGGGCCTCGTTCATCACTGAGGCTAACATAGTGGATGGTAATGCTGACCTCCCTTGGGGTCCTCGCCAAATACCCTCATGACAACCCCCCCCTCTCTGTCTCCACATGTTCTTACCCTCTGGTGATTCCTTCGCTTGCTCTTACTGAATAAGGGTCATACTTACCGGGGGGGCCAGCTCCTGTTCTACGCTAACCGTCATTCTTCCTGGGCTCCCCTCATATCCTGCTGCCCTTTTGGCTGCCTGATCCGCTTCATTGTTCCCTCGGGCCACCCTAGTCCCTGAGCTGTCATGCCCTTTACATTTCACAATGGCTACTCTTTCTGGACCTTTCAAAGCCTTGGCCATCGCCCTCATCTCTTGCTCATGTCGAATTGGTTTTCCTCCTGCTGTGAGGTAGCTGAGTCAGTATAGACTGTGTGCTGCGCAGGCATACGCTGAGTCAGTATAGACTGTGAGTGCTTTGCCCTTCCCCCACTCCAACGCCTTTACCACCGCTAAAACTTCTGCTTTCTGAGCTGAGGGCTGTTGCTCCACTTTCCCTGTAGCGACTTCCTCGTACTCCTCTCCACTCTCCGTTACCACTGCCCAACCTGCCTGTAATCCTTTCTCTGGGTCCCTATAGCAACATCCATCTGTGAACACCACTAAGCCCTCATCCAATGGTTCTGCCTGTAAGTCGGCCCTGGCTTTCCCTGTTCTAGCCACTACCGCCTGGCATTGGTGGGGCTCTCCCTCTCTCATGTGGTCCGCCATGTTAATGCCCTCATGTGTGAATGTCAGGTTTGGTGCGGTCAAAATTTTATGGAGTCTGTTCTGTCTTAGTGAGGTCATTGTAAACATTGCCGAGTTTACATATGCCACTACTGTGTGGGTGGTGAGTATCTGCAGTGCATGTCCCTGTACCATGTGTGCTGTTTTCCCAATCAGTCTTGCCACTCCCGCCGCATGCCTTGTGCATGGGGGTGCCTCCTTTCTAGTGCATCCAGTGTTATGCTAACATACATCAGTACTCTCCTTCTCCCTTTTCTCTGAAACAGAACCCCATTCGCCACGTCCCCTGTTTCAGAAACATCTAAATAAAAAGGAGCTGTGTAATCCGGCAGGGCGAGAGCGGAGGCCTGGGCCAGTTGTTGCTTTAATGCAATGAATGCCCGCTCGGCCGCCTCATCCCATATTAGGCTCGCCTTCAGGTTCCGCATGCCTTGTTTATTAATCAGCAGCTGCAAGGGGGTTGTCAAACCGGCATAATCTGACACATATTGGCGGCTATATCCCGTCAGGCCTAGGAATGACAGCATATCCTGTACAGTAATTGGTCTAGGGTAGTGAAGAATGGTGGAACGGTGGGCCGACGATAGCCCTGCTCCCAACGCGGACAGGACCCGGCCGAGAAAGGATACCTGTGTGCGGACCGCTTGTAATTTGGACCTACTGACCTTAAACCCCGCCTCCCCCAGAGCCTTTAAGACACTTAACGTGGCGGTAAGACACATTTGAGATGACGTGGAGGCGATTAAGAGGTCGTCGACATATTGAATAAGGGTGGTGCCTTGGGGCAGTTGGACCTTGTCCAGTATACCCCGCAGTATTTGGTTAAACAGTCCTGGGGATAGGGCGAACCCCTGTGGCACGCGGGTGTATCGCAGTTGAGTCCCCTGGAATGTAAATGAAAACACATCTCTCAAATCAGGATGTAAGGGTAAACAGAAGAATGCATTAGCTAAGTCCATTACAGTGAACCACTTTTGGTCTGGGGCTAGGTTAGTCAAAGCAGTGTATGGATTTGGGACGGGAACCGTGGGCGTGGCTAGACGGGCGTTAATTGCCCTTAAATCATGAGCCATCCGCCATTTGCCTGTTGTTTTCTCTACGGGAAGAATGGGTGTGTTCCACTGGGAGGTGGAAGGTTCAAGGACCCCCGACTCCAGCAGGCCCCACACCGTCTCTGCTATCCCCTCCTCTGCGCCTGGTTTATGACCATATTGGCCAAATGGGAGGCCCTGGAGTGAGATTAAACGTACAGGGGGGGCAATTGGTCAAGCCCACGTCCGTGGGACCTGTTGACCATATCAAGGTGGGTAGGTGTTGAAGCATAGCGGCCACCGAGGGGTGGTCCATTTGTTCCCTACCGTGTGTTCTCGAGACCGTAGCGTGTTCTAAGGTGAGTGTATCTAGGACAGGTATGTCTAATGTTATTCTATAGGTCTTACAGGTGGGAGAGAAGTTAACAGAGGGCAGCTGGGTCTGTCCCCAGTCTGCAGCCTGAACGGCGCGTTTCACCATGGGACCCAATTCTTTAGCCTGATGGGAGGGGTGGAGAGCGAGGGAAATGTGCGGAACCGCTTCATTGGCCATTTTGTACCAGGGGTCTTGGTCCTGATTTAGGTGGGTGTGTGCTGCCACCCCCTCGGGACCAACATATAGTGCAGATGATGTAACCTGCCACTGCGTCCCCTCAAGTTGTAACTCAAATCGGGTTTCATACCCCGTGTTACTAGACAAATCATAAGATAGCGTTAGATGATAGGGGTCAGCGGGGGAGATATAAGGCTCAAGCAGCATTATCCAGGGCTGCCAGGCACGGAAGCTAGAGAGAATGCCAGTGGATCCAGGAACCCCTGGCTCCACCAGGCCCCAGTAAATGTCTGCCCAAGCTTCAGTGGGGGTAGTGGGCGGGGCCAACAGCCACTGGCCATAGGTTTTGACCGTGTCTCTGCAGGGCAAAGCCGTCCCATCGGGTAACGTCACCACCAGGCCCTCCGGGCCGCACAAAATGGACGCCCCAAGGGCGGTGAGCAAATCTCGTCCTAGTAAATTCACTGGCACTTGTTTAGAGACGGCCAAGGAATGCAATATAGTCTGTGGTCCCACCCTTACAGGAATGGGTTTCGTTAATGGCAAAGTTTGTCCGGCCCCAGAGAATCCAACCACCTGGACAGAACGATGAGACATATGTTTCGGTGGGGGTTGTTCTTGAATGGTGGAAAAAGTTGCCCCCGTGTCTACCAAAAATGGCAGGGTCTTGTTAAGCACGATGGCTTCCAGGAAGGGCTCTGCCGTCTCCCCCCCTTGTTGGGTACTCTGTGGGGTGTCTCATGCATGGTAGGACCCATCTGGGTTCCACCCTGACATTGGATATTGTCCAGGAGGGGCCATTTCCGGGTTGGGGGCCTGTCTCTGCCCCCTTCCTCTGCCATGCTGCTGCCCGTACCGCCGAGGGCACGATCTGACCCAGTGGTTGGGGTCCCCGCAGATATAACACACTCCCCATTGCCCCTGCCCTTGGGCCCTGGCTCCGCTGCCTCCCCCTCTCTGGGGTCCCCACTGATAGCCCCCGCACCCCCTCATTGGAGGTCGGGCGGGTGCGGGGCCACTAGGCCCCTGTTCTTGACTAAGTTCCTCCCAACTCGCCTGCTCCCCTCCCCCTTGTTGGACCATTACTTTCTGTTGCATTCCCGCAGCGGCCTTCCGCCTCTGCTCGCCCAACTGTAACTTTACCAATTGTTTCTGGAGCTCTGCCTGTTCGGCTGAGTCTTCCAAGGCTTTCCCAAGTTCCTTCTCCAAGCGGTACACCACATGATGCTCCCAACGTTCTGAGGTGGCCCCCTGCATATCGGGGTCTTCCTCTAACGTCTTTTTAACCCCTGCCGGCAGACCAGCCAGCACCGCCGTTCTAAACCAAATTTGTTGGGAGCCTGGCGCGCCGGGGTCGACACCGGTATGTTCTATCCAGGCATTCTTGGCCTCGGTAACATACTTACGGGGTGGGGTGCCAGGAGTCCATGGGAACTTATATATAGGGGCCTGATTGGGCTCGGGGAAACGCTCTCTCATGGCGGCACAGATCTGAGGCCAGTGAGGCATCAAAAGCTCCTCATGTGCGTGCCGCTCGATCCGCGCCCCCTCTTCTACTTGATTCAACTCGGCTACTGTCATACACGCTGCTGCTACAGCACGGAAATCCCCCATTGCCAGTACAGTCCCTGTGGTTAACGCTGTCATTTTTCTCAACCACCTCCCCGCCCCCTCGCACAAGGGGGGCAGTTGTTGACGCAATGCTGTTACATCGGCTAGACAATATGGTTGATATCTCTGTCCTGTGCCTGTGGCTCTTAATGGAAATTGACCCCCTCTATTCTGCGCACCGTGACGTTTCTGCTTATGAACTCGGGCCGACCTCCTCACTACTCCTGTGCCTGTCATGGTGACCTGCACCCTGCTGCATTCTCGTAGCTCCTCCTCCTCAGAGGATATCTCACTGTCTTCCCTCTCACTTTCCTGATCCTTCTGTGTCTCACCTGCCTTTTTCTTCGCTCCCTGCTCTGCCTGTGCCGTCTGTTGAAGGTCATTCTGTCTAGCCTCCCACTCCTTCTTGGCCTGATCCTCCCTTTCTACATCCCTGGCTCGTCTCTCTGCCCTTCTAACGCTGTCCTCTGCCTCTCACTTCTCTTTCTTCTCCCTTTCCAACATTCTGTCCCTTTCTTTTTACATCTGTGCTCTATTCCTTGGGTCATGACAGCTAAATCTCTCCACTTCCTTTTCGTCAATACTCCTGCCTTCCTCATTTCCTTCTCACATTTCACACTCTCCGCGGCACATGCCCTCTCCTTCTGCCAGAATGCCTGCGCCAAGGAGCCAGAGGGGGGAGATTCTGTTTCCTCCACTGCCGCCTGTACCATCTCTACTAACCCTTGCTTATATCTGGCTTTCGTTCCCCCCTGCGCAATGGTCTCCTTCACTCTCTCCCCTTGTACACTTATCGCTAAGAATATGCCCGCCCCCGGCGGTCCCCAACCCCCATCATTAATTTCCCGATCAAATTCCTCGTCCATAGTTATAGTCTTAATTTAGTCACCTAGTTATTTTAAGTTACGCAGAAATTCGGGTAGCCTCAATTCCCGGGCCTCTAACCCTGCTTCTATACCTACGACCCGTCAGCCACTTCCTTGACTTATATTTAGGAGATCTCACCTCCCGGGCCTCGAACCCAGCTTCCTCACCCTTCGTCAAGGCGTGAGTTGGTGCGCCACTACCAGATCTCGAGTCCCTCTTTTTCGCGACTCTACCCTTATTCCTAGTGCGTTCTATACATTTGGGACTTCATACTCATTCAACTGCAGTGGTATTCAATTTAGTTTGTGTTCCGAATATGCAGATTCGTATAAAACAGGTTCTGCTTACCTTTTAGTTTTATGATACCACTCCCGTTGTCCGAGTGAAGTCTTTTAATCAAATCCCTGAGTTCTCTTCCGCCATCCCGGATGAGCCCCCAAATTGTTGAAGTTCGCCGACTTCTCCCGAGTCCGTTGATGGTGGAAAGAACCACTCACACACACAGGAATAATATTTTAATCACTAGTTTAATGTAGTAATAATGCTCGTAATATGCATTGTCTAGGTTAACATATATTGCCCATAATTACCTTGCAGGTACAGCACAAAATGTGGGGTATCTGGGAAGCAAGCAGAAGCGGCGCCGCGTAAGCTCAGTTCTGACCAATTCTATCCTCTCTCTCTTTCATATACTATCTAGTTCCTACAGCAAGCAAGCTGCCCCCCCCCCCCCTGTAAACCGGTTCAAACTGGTGGGCCCTCTTCCCCCCAAGGTCGGTCTCCTCACTGTGTGTCTTATCTGTTGTCGCCAGACAGCAGCAGAAGAGTGCGTGTGCTCTCCGTCTGCAGGGTGGACTAAGCTGTAATTTTCCACCATAACAAGTTTTATCGTTCTGTCTCCTTTCTGATTGGTGCAATTTGGGATGCTATTGCCCCTTGTTAGAATTGCCCCGGTTTCCCCTAGGATACCCTTATCAGCTATCGAGTCTAGAAAATGGTAGACAGTTCATTTGATTGTAAATTGTTGCGTAGGCTATTTAAAGCCACTATGTGTAGTTTATTTGTAGGAGGTGTTTTTGGTGACCCCTACTGTTTGCTTAGTGTAATTATTTTCGCAAAGAAGACATGCAGAAGGCTCGTGATCACTGCATAGCGCTAGCATGATCAACGACTGTACTTGAAGTGTGGGCATCTCTTCCTGATTTAGTGATGCACTTCCTTGTGCGACGCACTTCCTTGTGTCATAAAACAAATTGTTACAGTTTTGCGGGAGATCATGCCTGGCAGCAGTCAATTCTGGAAGAAAGGACAAACACTGATAAGGGCCTGCCCATTAAACAAGTGATTTTCTTTTTAGGTCTCAGGTCAATGACAGACACAGAACAGTAATGCTATGTCTTGGTAGTATTCATCTAGATGGATTGAGTTGTCTAATAGACGACTATGTTAAGACATATAGCCTAGACCTAACAAAAATATTTTAATATCGGTGCAGAACTTTTTTAATCCATGACTCTTTAGACCAGGGTAAAGTTGTCAGCAAGCAGGTTGTGGCAAAGTGTTTTCACGGCACAGTAGAAACATAGGTAGAAGTTGCACGCTCAGGAAAATTTTTTATTTTTTGAGGTTATTTTTTATAACATCTGCAAAAACACGTACTAGGGCCATAATGGCCTACTGCAAGGATTGCATTGCTCTTAACATCTTAAGGAACCTATACCTTAGTTATCCAACTTCAGGGATGATACTTGCCTAAAAAAAATAATAAAAATATATCTTTATATTACATATTAAAAGGAGTTTCCATTTCATAGGTTAATATACTTTAACCTAAAATAACTATTAACATAATTTTTATAATGATTTGCTGAAGGATCAAAATAATTTGTAGCAACCTTACCATGAGGATTGGCAGAAGCACCTGGAAATAATATAACTGAAAAATGACTGCAAGTAGCCTACAACATGATTTTTAGCTTGTGCCAGAAATCCCAGAAGCGTTGACATAATTATCACTTTCTGTACCTTCTGCTTAGATGTATAAGTGGAGACGAGCAAATATTAGTATATTGACATTTGAGCAGCAATATCCAAATCCAAAGCCGCCCTATAGGTAAACACACCTGTTTGTGTTAATTTTTTATTTAAGCACATTTTCATCAACTGAATTTACCAAATAATATATGGGAACTAACAAAAGCATATCAATCCAATTTAGAAATTCAAATTTACATTACTACATTTGTCAGCGTCTAATTTTGGTTGGTCACAGGTAAAAAAATTTTTTATAAAAAACTGCTGAGAAAATTCATGGAGAGTGAATACAATGATGTTTGGCACGAGACCACAAATACATTTTAATTATGGCAATAAGGACACATCCCATTGCCCATAGTACAAAAAAATACAAGTAAACTAATCATTTGGGCATTAATTTACATGGCTTTATTATAAAAGCCACCATGCTGCTCAGCGTCTAACATTAAAAGCAGAACGCCATAAAATCGTTATCACCTGCTCCATGGAACTCGAGCGCTAGGAGCATTGTGATTGGTCCAAAAGCGTGTTTCAAACTCCTCCCAACTATTATTACAGTCAGCCACTGAGTTAGTACTGGTGACCAGTTTCCTTTCGGGCGAGTAAGGTTAGTGAAATTACTTTTTATAGTATTGCTAACCAAATTCCCATTCAATGTAACGTGAGATCCGGCCTTGTAAATGTTTTTGGTTACTTTATTTATGTAACAGCTTCGAAAACACCAAAAATGATGACTCAACTGACAGACCGCTATGTGGCGTTTCTGAATGAAAAGAACATTGTGACAGATCTATTGACAACGCTGGAGCAAAAAACAGGGGTTCAAAAACAATATCTCGCCACAGGTAATCACTTCGTTAATTAAGCCGGTCTGAAGACAATTGCCACGAACTTTGCTGGCTTCATTGCTATGTAGGCTAATATAGCAAAATTATTTTTAGTGTTTCTCTAGTTTTTTTTATCCTGGTTTGGCTAAACTAAAGCTTTGTCGCCAGTTGAACTTGCATATGGCCAGGTGATGTGGTCAAGTTGCGTTACTGGGGAATTCATCGCAAGCAATTTTCGAACTATTATGTTACCCTTGTCTTAATTGTTTCTTGTGTGGTTACACAATATGTATCATACACGGATTTATTACATAAGGTCATGATGGGTTGGAGGATTAAAAATCAACGGCTGTCACACTGCCCTTGCATATTGCTTGGTATTACTGTTGATTTCACTGCTCCTAATTTCCCAGTGCCAACAGCTGGTCTTAGTTGGGATATTTATAACATGTCCTGAAATATCTAGTGCCAGGCTTTAGCTGAGACGAAGAAAGATTGTAGGATAACCAGGCAATGGATCTTAATGAAACTTGTAAAGAGCCAAATTAAGTCTATTTTCAACTGGTCAGCAATGCCTATGACACAAGTTGTAATAATAGACATTGTACATTTAAAAAATGTGTAATATACTGTTGCTAGAATCGACTAAAAGGTAATATACAGTAGACTATTGGTTTCTTTAACTTGAATGTCAGCCCAGGTGATCAGATTTCAAACCCATGTTGTATTGTAATTGATCCACACAGGTGTGCGCTCACAGGGAGTGTTCAAAGGAAAGCCTGTTCTCAGGGTAGTGGAATTATGTGAGATTTTGTAGATGTTAGACTGCAGGTGTGAAATACTCCATGGTGTACGTACTGCGATGGCTTTTAAAGAGTGGACTGAGACCACTATGCCATATTAGCCTTATACCATCGCATGGGGATCTGCCTCAAGAACTACAGAAAACCAGTTTGGATGTCGACAGTGAAATGTAAGCCAGTTAGATCTTTAAAATGAGCAGGGGAACAACTTGGCCTACATTGTTTCACATAGGATAGCAGCAGCACTTTTGTGGTAACGCTACAAAAAACCAACAACGGTTCAACCTTTTGTTTTCTAAGTAGGCTAAAGTGATCAGTTAAGTTACTAATCTCATGGCCACAATCAAGCTTGGTTGTTTTGAAATGTGCCTTTTGTGCTTCTCTATTTTGAGTTCCCTTTCTAAGTGATGCTGACTGTTCAAATACCCATGTGTTAGACTTGAAAAGAGAAAGGCTCATACTATAATAGTGTTAGCTGAATTTGTTTTTATGGTTGATTTAATTTAATTAGTTAATTTCATGATTTCTCAATGATCAGTTGTAAATTTTGTTTACTTAAATTGTATAGGCTAGTTAAAGTATCGTGTGTGTGTGTGTGTGTGTGTGTGTGTGTGTGTGTGTGTGTGTGTGTGTGTGTGTGTGTGTGTACAAACTTCAAACAAAATAGGCCTACTTGGATTCGGGTTAACCATTCCCGGCACAAATAAGATGTTCCATTGACTCCCATGGTTCCATGTTTTTTTTCGTCATGTTCTTCTGGGAGGGTATGATTAATGTAATCAAGGTCGTTGTTCTATTGTGTCAACTCATTGACCTCTTCATGAGAATGGTCTGAGCTCCAAGCTTGTAATTTAAATAGGCACACATTTTACGGTTTGTTGATTTGCCAGTCTTTTTAATATATTAGACAAGACCTTTAAAACATGAGTTTTCCTGTGCAAAAAAAGTAGGTACAACTACATTACCTCTACATTTCTCTCTCTTTCTGTTAGTTTTCCAGTTAACCTTCTCTACTGGTTTTTCTGTTCTTTATAAGATTGTAGATCAGTTATTATTAGTATATATTATTCATACAAAATGTCAAGTGTGGACCTGGATGTTATAGCCACGGCTGTATCCGCCTATCTTAAAAGTATGGATTGTTGGTCCACAATCGCTGTGACCTTTACCCCTTCTACATGTTTCTATCCAGAGGAATTACTCTTCTCAGGGTTGGAATTGTTCACTTACGTGCAGTGTAAAGGTCGACTTTAACAGTGTAACACTAGCTCTACCTGTTTTGCATAGTCTGTGTTTAAATCATTTTGAATATCAGTGTGTGAGTTTTGTCTCATGCTCCTTCCAACATCCTGTTGTCTGGCACAAACTTAGTTGTTTGACTTCTCCCTAATCTTTTCCTGTCCCTTTCTTTTTTCCCTATATAGGTGCTGTTTCTCTGATCGGACTCTACCTTTTATTTGGCTATGGAGCATCACTCCTCTGTAACCTGATTGGATTTGTCTATCCTGCTTATTTTTCGTATGTATTGATCAGTAGTGTTTAGATTGTACTTTGTTTGCCTCTGAGAAATCTATCCTCACAACTTAGAGTAAAAGACAAATCAACAGTTTTGAGAAGTGGGACCGGTGTAATGGTATTGCAACTATTAGCTCAGACATAGACAGGTTGATTTGATTCCTGCCACCCCTTTTCCCTCCCCTGCATCGCATGGCAGACTTCACAGTGCAAAGTTGCTGCTGCTGTCCTGTATATCTGTATGTATATTTTCATCGTTCAACATGGTAAAGCGTTTAACAATCTAAATCTGAACTGTGTCGTGTGTACTTGTCCTGTATTTGTCATGAATTCACAACAGCATCAAGGCTATTGAGAGCAACAATAAGGATGATGACACACAGTGGCTGACCTACTGGGTGGTTTACGGGGTTTTCAGCATAGTAGAGTTCTTCTCTGACATCTTCCTCTCCTGGTTTCCCTTTTACTATGCTGGCAAGGTTAGTGAGGGGGAAAGCCTGTTCATAAAGAGCCCCTGTATTACCTGAGAATTGTGTTATTTTTGGCGTGGCATGTTCCAGCCAACAATGTGAATTGTCACAACAGAATATGATGTGTTCATTGTCCGGTTCAGCCGTTACATGTCATTTCAGTGTATATGCAAAAGACCAGATGTGATATGCTGAGCTAATTTTTCCACCTTCTTCCCAGTGCATCTTTTTGCTGTGGTGCATGGCTCCGGTGTCCTGGAATGGGTCCTCAGTGTTGTACCAGCGTCTGGTCAGGCCCTTGTTCCTGAAACACCAGGCCACCGTCGACAGCGTGGTCAACGATCTAAGCGGCAAGGCCAAAAACATAAAGGACAGTGTCACAAGAGAGGGTGAGATGGGCAACATATTTCTGTATCCCTGATTAAATTCTAAATGCACTGAATACATTGAAATGTGGTAGGACTCTGATAAACAAGGTTTAATGTCTGGTAAGAATGTCTATAGGCCACGTCCACAGTGTGGCTGTGTCCTTAGCCCCGTTGCTACATTTGATAATGACACACCCCCTTCTCTGTTTTATCATTGCAGCTGCTAATCTGGTCCTCAGCCATGACAAGGACCAGTGACGGGTAGATAAAGGATGAGGGCGTGTGTGTTTGCTCGCGTGTGTGTGTTTGTATGTGTGCGTGACTAAGAAGGTGGGGGTGAGAGTGCATGTTTCCATTGGGAGAGATGATGATTGACCCTCTCATGTGATGGCCTGAACCATGACGCCCCACACCACTTAAATAAGATGACTGACTGTTGACACGGCTTTCTACCATCGTACTGTCAAGATTTGGAAGTCTGCAATATCGGAGATCCTGTTTTTAAATGTGCAAATACTGAACTGAGCCACGCTAACTGTTGCTGCATCTTGAAGTCATTAATGTCTTAAGAAAGTCTCTTTTTGTCTCGTCTTGTCAACTTCGCAGTTATTTGAACAAACACAATAAGATGCTTTGAAGGTTCACATTGTACTTTCTGTGGCAGTGAAGTCAGACTTATGTGATCAGGGGAGACTATAGTTCCGAGCTTAGTTAGCCATTTTGCATATATAAACATCCTTAATATCTGGAGTCAGAGAGATCATTGTCTCTGCAAACATCCTGAGCCTACAAGTACTATAATGTACCCTGTTCATGATCTGGGCCAAACATTTCTTTTTATTTGCTAAATGCATTTCTGTCTGTATGTATGTGTTCCTTTGGTATTTGAGTCTGGTTCTTGGGTTCTCATCCAATAATCCTGAAGAAATAAAACTGGAATGTAAACAAAGTTGATAGTTAATGATGTTCTTTTTGTCTTTGCTCTGTCCTCACCATTTTACCCTGTTAGAAACCCAACAAACTGCATGAAACAATACTCATTATAAGATTAACTATAATAAGATTACTGTAAGTTGTATCTTAATTAAAATACTGATTGATTGAATACTATCTTTTATAACTTTAATCCTACATTCCCTAAACACACTGTTGACCAGGCCTTTGTACACTTATTGCTATTCAGACAGACTAACCATCCATGCTGTAATCTTAGTTTAGCTCTATACATTCACTGCTGAAAAAACCTGAATGGAACTTGACTCTATCTGGTGGATGTAATGCTTGTGAAAAGAGTGAATGGTTACACCGACACAGGGTGAGTAATGTAGCCCTTTAGAAAGGTGTGATTTCCATAGCTGTTGTGTGTTTGTTTTGTCCTGTCAGAGGACAAATTGGCAAAAGAGGGGAATTGTTGGTTTGCCAAAAAGTGTATAACCAGTATAAAGTACTGGTGTAACTGTTACAATTGTACAAGGAACAGTTGGAAAGAAAATAGTATTGAGAGAAATTAGACATGCCACTGCACGCACACGCACACACACACACACTGGTTTAATTTTATTTTTGTGAATTTTGAAAAGGAAAGAATACTTTTTGGAAGGAGGACCAACCGGATGTGTATGATATTTTAAAATGGCCCAAAATAATTCCATTCTTACAACAGTCCTATTTTCGTTCAAACAGAAATTACTGGACGGGTCTGAACAATAAATGAAGAACTGTCTGTATATTATTCCTGCCCTTGAAGTACCTGGATTCACCGACAGAGGAAGACAAACACCTAGGCCTATCTAGTTGGTGAGTCATAAAGGCCTATAGATACCTTCTCGGGAAAACACGTACGCACAAATACCCAAGAAACCTTAGTCGGGCTCTGAAATAGGTCTATAAACATCTACGCTATTCGATTAATAAGACAGGATATAAAATTTCAGCCATGTTTTCAATTTACTGAGAATATATATTACATTTTACTCCAAAATTTAGATGTGAAATTGATTAAAATGCATAGATAATACCACCTCCTCCTGAGCTAAAAGATAGGTAATAGTCTGAAACCCAAGCCGACTGTAGGCTATATATTTGTCCGAACAATTACAGTAGAACCAACAGACCTGTCCAGTGGCTTGGCTCTTAACGCGCTCTCCATTCACGGTCCTGAAACATGGTACATGGGTGGCGGTGATCACATAATAGACGAAGTTATCTCAAAAAATAATTATTTAACCATTACAGTTTTGTTTTTGTCACCGCTCTTGGCCTAGCTAACCACTTCAGTTACATTTCAGCTGTTACGCATGATATTACATCTCAAACGAGGTAATAGACAAGTCTATGGCATTCAGAATAGCGTAAATATGGGTTTTCATAATTTACAGCTCGCTCAGTGGTTCGTTTATCTGTCAGGCCTTGTGCATTTTGTCGACATGTAAGACTGCTAAAATAATGCATGATGGAATTGTTCCAAGGGATACATGGAAAGGTGAGGGCGCGACATGCTGTGGAGAGGAAATACTTATTAAGTGAAGGAATATCAAGTGTGAGCAGAGATGGAGCGACGAACATAGCACCTCCCACGTACTATCTTTGGTATATCAAGGGGCTTCAACGAAAGAGGAGAGAGAGAGAAATAGAGAGAAAGAGAGCGAGAGCGAGGGAGAGAGACTGCTGTGCTGAAAAATCGGACGACATGAGCGCTACATGAATCGTGTAATATGTTTTAAGACGCTTTCAGCGTTAGTCTTATATCCGCTACGACCAAGGACAACTCGAAAGCGGGACTGCTTGTCACGTTCAGGTAGGAGGATGCAATTGAGATATCGGTAGAAAATGTTGGTTTTTAGTAACGGTTCAGTGCCTTTTGCCACTGCTGTCTGTTGTGCGCACGCGATTCCTGGCACAGCCAATATGGGACAACGGATCATATAGATCCTAAATCCGTCTGATGTAAATCTGAGAGGTCACGAATAACGTCTTACCGTGTGCAAGGTATTGCCAACAATGCTTTATTGTTTGAATTATATGTGCTTTATAAGCATGTTGTCATCAGGAAAGCTTTGGGTGAAGATATGAGGGTGAGACTGTGATTATCATATTGCTTTGAGGAGTTAAGGGGGTGGGGGGCGCTGCGCTTGGGAAATGATGGCATCACAGCGAGATGGCGATCTTCTGGTATTTATGAATGAAACGGACAGAGTAGGTTTGGCTTTAATAGCGTTGCGTAGTCACTGTAAGGAAGGACCCTCAAAGATGTACCATTCCGACGGAATGATTCCTTCATGCTTGTTATAATTACATCTATGTTAGGAATAATAATGTTACTATATATGACGACAGTATGACGCATAGCCTCTGACTTCAATAGCAAATCTCATGGTTAATCCCTCTTACATTGCCTTCGTGTCGCATATAAACCATCTGGATGCTTATAGCCTTTCTAGATGCTAGTATGCTATATGTTTCTCATGGCCGAAGATTCCAGACATATAAGGATGTGTAGGCAATGTGTATGCATGCGTATGTTTTCTCTCTCACACTCTGTGTGTATGTGTGTGCGTGTGTGCTTGCTGATGCTGCCTGTTTCTCAGTAGGATGGGTGTGTGTGGGTTCATAGTGCGGGAATGGAGAAGGAGAGGGGGGTGGGGGTTGGAGAGAGCAGTAGATGGGGGAGATGGATGGCGGTAATTCCAATGATTAAGCTCTGAAGTGCGTGGCAGAGTAGAGAGTAGTAAAGACAGGGTAAGTGTCAGAAAATCTTGAGTGAGATGGAGCGGGTGATTGACTTTGTGGGGGTGTTAGTGTTGTTCTCGGTGTCTGCCATGCAAGTTGCATAGACAATGTTACATTACTGAGGTAGGACCAAGAGGATTTATCTCTGTATGATTGTACTTTATGAATCCAGATGATTACGCTGGTTTTTAGCATTGTACCAATGTTTGTATATGATCATCTTAACAGATGATGGGGCTGCTTAATTTGAACACCTTAAAAGTAGCATCTGCTTTTTCTTAAGAGACCACTGTTAGAGACACAGCACCTTTGAAGTTGTGCCAGGCCTTGTACTGTGAGAGGCCCACCACCTGTGATTCTTGCTCGCTGCTATCTCCAAGACTAGCCAGTCGCAACATAACATACAATTTTGAATTCCTATGATACTGGAATACATAAGATCTGAGTTTGATTTCATCAATGTTGATGCCAGAAATTTTTTTAATGTAGGAAAAATGTTACTTCTCTGACACTTCACCAAACTTGTTGTCAAGTTCAGATATAAGTGCATCCCCTGTGCTAGTTTTAGGTTGGCTGATATTTGAATTCAGTCTAAATGCAAATGGAATGTAACAGCTGTTGTGTAATGTGTAGTGTAATTTTTATCCAAGTAAGTCACGTGTGTTTTATACAAGTGTGTTGTACGTAGTGTAGGGTTTAGTGGGGGGTTTTGTGTATTGTCTTGTAGTGTAGCTGCTGGTATAAGTCTGGGGAATTGGGTCAATGCAGAGCAGTCCAGGAGCACAGTGGAGGTTAAGCGCAATGATTAGCCACTAAGCCTAGACCACATTGCTGCAATCTCTTACACATTCTGGCCCTGATACATACAAAAACACAGACACGCTCACACACAAACAGACCGAAGCACACTCACATATAGAAACACATCTCCAAATATAATACATATATAATATATATAATATATACTGTATATATAGTATACAGTATATGTGCCGTTTCCCCCACACACATAAACACAGACAGACCTAAATAAAACAAACACACAAACACACACACACACACACACACACACACACACACACACACACACACACACACACACACACACACACACACACACACACACACACACACACACATACACATACAACCTAAGTCCAGCTTAAAAAGAGGAAATCTGTTCAACTGATGGAATGCAGGGAACACGGGTAAAGGTAAGAGTGCAGACAGTTACATGAAAGATCTTCCCATAGAAACGTACATTAAAGCCTTCTAAGATCCAATATAATTTTCGTTTTTCTTAAACCTGAAATATATGAAGTGCACATTTATTAATTCCTGTAATATATGACACATTATTTACCTATAAAACTCTCCTTCCCTATTCTGTCTCTGACTTCAAAATTCGCTCAAATCTGTTCTTTTGGTAACCAAAACACACCCGCCCGATTCCCTGCAGATGTACAAAATTGGAGATTCCTGAGCTGGTGTGTGCACACAGAGTATCAGAGTGTCTCCTGCCTGACTGCCCTGGAAACTCTTCTTTCACTAAGCCACAGTCACAAACACACACTGGCACAAATGCTTCAGCTGTCAACAATATCTGAATGCCAAACGTATTACACTTTGGGGTGTTTGATGGAAGGATGGACTAGAATATAATCAATGATCATCCATGTAAGTGCGTGGATGTGTGTGTATGTGTATGTGTAAGTGTACATGTACATGTACTTGTACGTGTATTTGTATATGCATATATGCCTGTATGTATATGTACTGTATGCGTATGTTTAAAGTATGTGAATGTATGTGTATGTGTATGTTTATTTGTACAGGATGTGTATGTGCAAATGCCTGTGCTGTAGGAAGTGAGTGTGGTGGCTGAGGCTGTCTGTCAGTCTATAAGCTCTCTGGGGAGCTTAGCTATTGAGCATGATGGGCACCAACTCAAAAATCACTCACAACTCCTCCTCTTTTTTTGAAAACACTGCATATAATACAAAATCCCATTCTATGTTCTCCAAAATAATAAAACTAAACAGCAGAATATTGAATCCATTTGAGAATCCAGTATTTTCAAAATATGGCTTTCTGTATTTTATTTTGTAGCAATGTTCTTCTGTTTAATGAATTTGCATTGTTATTTATAGCATGTGTCTATCCTATTGTTTGTAAATGTGTCTCAGAGCATTATGTACGTATTTATTTAACCGGGACATTTATGTGCTCACTCCCTTAAGTAAGCAAATGAACTAGGACTGCAATTTTTCTGACTGACAGGAGAGAGGGCTTGGTCTGTGCCAAAGCTATTTCCTAATGGAGTTTGGCTCCACTGCTGCGGATGCATTCATACCATTAATTCTCTAAAGACATGTGGCCAGTTCCATTTCAAATGGAAGGAAAGGAAAGGGTGGGGGTGGGAACTCGGACAACCTTAATTTGGATGGAATATCATGGACATCGAGAGAGGGAGGCTGATTTAGACACCTGGTGGATATCAGACATTCTACTAGAGGCAAATCAAACAGACAGACCGACAGTTAGAGCCCAGACAGACACACTTTGCAATCAATACCCCGGTGTCCTGAGAGGATTGATCAAACAGCACGAGAAACAGGCTAGGTAGGGGAGGAGAACAGAACCCATGTACGGCAGCCTGAGAATTAGAGAAAAGGGGATGCAACAGCAAGAGGGAGTAAGAGATAAAAAACGTGGAAACTAAAGGAAAGAATGAGAAAGAGTCTGAAGGTCAGAGAAGACATAATGGATAAAAGATAGGCAGCCTGAGTTGAAAGAAGAGAAAACTGTAACAACATCAGCGTGCATGTGCTGGCTGGTGCTCTTGGGAGAACGTCTGTGTGTTTCAGCCCCAGACATCTGAGCCCCATCAGACTGGACAAAGCACAGCACTCTGGAGAGTTCAATCGGAAGCAAGTCTCCTCCCGGCAGGTCCATCCCCCCCCCCCCCCCCCCCCCCCCCCTCTCTCTCTCTCTCTCTCTCTCTCTCTCTCTCTCTCTCTCTCTCTCTCTCTCTCTCTCTGACCTCAGTGGGCAGGGCCGGGCAGGGGCCATTCTGTCCATCAGCTGCAGAGAACTACATCCAGTGAGGCTGCTTTTGACCAAGTGGCCTCTAACCACCCACCTAACCACCTCTGGCTGACAAGACTATATATGACACATTGCTGCCTTGGCTGCTTGAGTTGATGACAATGCCCCCGACAATTCACAGTCACAGGAACGCGCATGAGTTTGAACCCTGGCTATGCTGTCAACTCTATCCATGATTAAGTGCTGACGTGCTCAACCTTTTATGGAATATTAACAAAAGTAACTAGGATCCTAAGAAAAAAACAACCAGTCCAATGGAAAAGGTTTTTCAACCTTATTGAAATAAGAAATATCATATTAATGCTCTTTGAGAGAGTGTCGCCTGACACTCATAAAATATTTTTTGCTGCATTGCCATCTATTAGTATGAGAGAGCCATAACTGATGTACCGGGGAATGCCATTACAGAACCACTGGCATAAATAGTGGTTACAAAACATGACAGAAATTCAGTCCTTTCTGGAGCATTGATCTGTCTATTCCATTGGATGCACAATGTTATAATGGGTTTAAGAAGACAGTATAACAGGTTTAGCCTCCCAAATGATCAATAATGCAACAACACGCACAAAACAATACACACGTAAACGCACACGGTCACGTACTGCAGAGAGTTCAAGGCACTCTTTGAGTACTTGGATCAGATAAAGGAAGATGAGTTGCAGTAGGCTATTGGAGTTGATACAACATACATCCCCTGACTCTCTCATAGTGAATGAGTGCATCTGTTGATTAGGTGGACTGTAAGCCTCAGACCCTGACTGGTGGATGGATGAGGAAATACAGTACTTTTTGGGGTTGAAACTGATCCGCTGACGTTACAATCAGATTGTATTGATTAGGAAAGCGTCTGTCTCAGGGGAAACTGTTGGAGCCCTACCAATATCATTGTCTCTAATTTGTACTCTGGCCCAAATTCAGACCGCTTACACAGCTACTGTAATTAATGTTACTATTTTGGTCTTAAAACTCTCCCTCTCCCTCCCAAGGTGTAATACAATCTTCAGCCTGAAGGGGGCAGAATGCCAGAGCAGAGTAATGACTATCGCGTGGTGGTGTTCGGCGCAGGGGGAGTGGGGAAGAGCTCCCTGGTTCTCCGCTTCGTGAAGGGCACATTTCGAGACACCTACATCCCCACTGTGGAGGACACCTACCGCCAGGTGATCAGCTGTGACAAGAGTGTGTGCACACTGCAGATCACAGACACGACAGGGAGCCACCAGTTCCCCGCTATGCAGCGCCTCTCTATCTCCAAGGGCCACGCCTTCATACTGGTCTACTCTGTCACCAGTAAACAGTCCCTGGAGGAGCTCAAGCCTATATACCAACAGGTGAGACAGGGGGCGCACCTACATGCTTTGTGTGTGTGTGTGTGTGTGTGTGTGTGTGTGTGTGTGTGTGTGTGTGTGTGTGTGTGTAAAGGGGAGAGAGAGAGGGAGCACTAACCCGCCCTGTGTCCTGTGCAGGTCCTGGCCATAAAGGGCAACGTGGAGGCCATCCCCATCATGCTGGTAGGCAACAAGAGCGACGAGACTCAGCGAGAGGTGGAGACCAAGGACGGCGAGGCCCAGGCCACCCAGTGGAAGTGTGCTTTCATGGAGACGTCGGCCAAAACCAACCACAACGTTACCGAGCTCTTCCAGGAGCTCCTCAACCTGGACAAGAAGAGGAACATGAGCCTCAACATCGATGGCAAGCGCTCGGGCAAGCAGTCCCGCGCCGAGAGGTTGAAGGGCAAGTGCAGTGTGATGTAGACAGGCACCAAGGTGGGAAGAGACGGAAGGACGGAGGCGAGGCGAGGCGAGTGAGCAGGAGCTGGAGGTGTGCGAAAGGAAAGGAGACGGATGTAGGAGCTGTGGCACGGGGAGATCTATTCATTCACCTCTACCCACCAGATGGGTCATTATGGACATGACACAGGACGTCCTTATATGGACCAGCGGGATTCCACTGGAACAACCCATTCAGTTTGCATGGTTTGACTGACAGATACACACCTATATCCTGGATTGCATTGTATGTTCACATGAGTGCTGCTCTGATGAGAAAGAGAGAGCGTAGGAGGAGGAAGTGGTTGCGTTCCTGAACCCACTAGCTCCTGGAGATCCACAGTGTGTTTTTTTTTCCAAAGCAAAGCCCCCCCCCCCCCCCCCCCCCCCTAAAAAAATGCCATTCAGTGGATTAACTTTGAATATCTTTGAGGGAAATAAAGAGCATACTCACTGCAGAACTCCTAGTGAGTGAAGGGCACTGAGCAAACAGAAAACCTTCTCGTCCAGTGCGCCCACTCAGATTACCTAACCAGTTCTCCTTTAACCCTTACCAAAACTAGTGTACATACATCATTGCAGCCAATAGAGAGGTGAGGGAGGCTGCATGGGAGTCCAACTCACAGCCCTGTGCTTGGCCGTCTGACCCCTAAACCTCCAGACGTAGACTCCACCACAACATGTACATAGTCCATGTATACTCTACACATGCTCCTCCACTATATTCCACTATAAAGGTAAAAACAGGTAGCGCTAGTCACTGACCTCAGATTTGTTATGTAATTGTTTTTCATAGTTAAGGTTTACCTTGGAGAGCTGTGAAGCTTTGAGTTTGCCTCTAACTGAGAGAAAGAAAATCCCAGATCCGTGACCAGAGGCTGCTTTTGATCGCCCTCTCATCCCCTTCCCGTTAAAGGTTCTATACAGATGTATACATAGCTGTTGCCATTTCAAAAGGACAATTCACTGAAACTCCTCCTCACTCCAACTCGAGGAGGATCCAGCGGTAGGGTATACGGTACCCATATGACATTAACTGATATGAGCAACAATCCTTTTAAGACTGTGACCTGGCATAAAACTACTCTAGGTTTTCTCAAAGAAGGAAGTAGAGTGGACTGTGATCGCTGGAACCCCAAGAATAGAGCTCTGTGGACTATGTTAAAGATGGAAAAGGAAGTGCTTGTGTAAGGACTCAGACTACCATTGAATGACGTGAGGAGGGCTTTGATGAACAAGAAGTCATGAAGGGTGTGGCTAACCAAGATCGAACTGGAACAATATCGATTATAACATAGCTGAGAATGTCAGTTTACTTTGGCCCTTTGTTTTAAACATTACGAGGGTTTCATTTTTGGCCTTTGTATTTTTGCTTTGTGACACTTAAAAAGCTTGTGTAAAGCCAATACCCCATAATAAAGAAGCACAGAGACAAGAAAAATGGGGATGTACATGTGACCTGAACTGAAGGTCTTTGGTAATAATGTTGTTGTCAGTGTTCATGTTTACATAATGATTTTTTCATATCTTCATATATGCATTGAAAAGAATAGGGCATGGATGGAGCAAGGGACAAACAATCGCACACACACACAAACACACACACACACACACACACACACACACACACACACATATTTATGTTTTTTTTTTACTCCACAAATTGTATCATAATTGAAACAGAATCAACATTCTTGACTTGACTTGACTATGGCTTTCCATGTCAAATACAATAAGGATACAGAAAAACCCCTCCCCTCCACACAGCCAGGCTACCTCTGGCAGCTGATAAAGGACACTGTTTGGCCACCCACAGCCTTGTTCTTTTAGCAAAGCTCCTGGCCCCTATGTGGACAGGTCAAGGGCTGCCAAATATCTGAACAGTTAGTCTGGTATTCGGTAAATTTTTCAGAACGTTCCATACACTATACAGAATAAAGACACAGCCTTTTTTAGGATAATGACTTTTCGTGAGCTGGTGTTAAAAAAATACACCAGTAGTGTTTTGTACACCAGAACATACTGTACCCGGCCTACGTCAATGCTACAGTTTGTCTACTGTTATGTCCGTTGGTAAAACCCTTTAAACTGCAAAGGCTACTAGATGAAGTTATCGTAATGACAAGCAATGTAAAATTTCTGTCTAACACCCACTCTCTCTCATGCGCGCACACAGACACAGACACAGATACACAGACACACACACACACACACACACACACACACACACACACACAATTTAAGCAGATGGTATGACACAGGCAGGCTGTTCATTTTCCCCATCATTCCTTAAAGAGAAACTCACTCAGATTAAGAAGCCTCATATTGCACCTGTTATGACAAACATTGACGTACAAGACTGCATGCAGATTCATCATTACACACACACACACACACACACACACTTTTTTAACTGGTGGTAATTTTACATGTTTGTTGGCAAAATAATATGGCAAAAAAAGCAATTCAACAACTATGTTGGTATATCAAAAATGAAACGCTTTCTGTCATACTGTAGCTCAGATTATACAAATGAGCTAAAAGCACAATATTGTTACTGACATATCAATTTATATATTTGTTTGTGGTTCTTGTGCCATTTTGTTTGTACGTTTGTCTCATTTTGTGTAATTTGCATCTCAATCATTTTTTGACCAGAGTGGGATTTACTGTAGAAAAGCAATCATATTGTGATGATGACAGGCATCTTTAGGCATTAATGTGTGTCCATCCAAATGTGTATTAACATACAATACATGGCACAATAAGGTGGGAGATCAGTAAAATAACAGGGTATTGAAATGTGACTGATAGTTCTGAAATATCTACATCTAACAACACATTTATTTTTTACTGATCCTGCTCTCAACTGCGTTGCATCTAAGTTATCAGTTAATTAACCCACTATCAATCACAGGGCCTTAGATTAAACAGCACTGCTCACGACAAGCCCAATAAGATAATACATGATTGCCTGAATTGTTTTGCTATGTTGTTGACCCTCTCACAAATTGTTTTGAATTAGGGTTTGGGGAAAGATAATCTTTTAACGTATACACCCTAACATTGAACCCAAAGAAATAGATGATGGCCCTTTCTCTTTGTCTAAAAAAGCACAGTATCTAATCATTCTCATTAACTCTCTCTTTGTGACAGATACAACAACTGGGCACTTTATGGTAACATTTTATTTGAAGATGTGCTTATTAGAGGCCTTGATATAATTCCTGATAGCTTAGAGTTCAGAACCATTTACAGTGCTGCGCTAAATAAATGCAGGACTGTTTCATGCATTGATAACAAATAACGAATTGAAAGTTGCTATAACTTCAAATAAAATGTTACCCACTTCTAAGAGAGCCGTGATGTACCTGCTTTCTTTCTGGCAATAAGCAGTTCCTACCGAGGAGTTTGTTTGTTAGGATATACTATGTGGATATGTAATATACTCTTTAACGTCTATTTGTCAAATATATTGTATTTATCATATCATATGGTATCACACAAAGACAACATAATCTTTCTTTTCATTTTGTTTGAAATTGTTTAAAAAGTTCTTATGATTATGAATTCATATTACAGTAATGTAATGTGAGGGCTTATTCCCTGTAATTTGTATTGATGTGTTTATATGGCATGTAAAGGCACCATATATCCTAGGAACCAATGACAGTTTAGGGATTCTGCTATCACATTGTGTAACTTCACGGTGAAGCTACTGTATGTGCCCAAAATGCATTAATGTTGTCAATGTGCATCAGGCTGGGTCAACAACAAGCTGTGAGCAGCCGGTCTGTATAGGATTATTCAGTGGATGTACGTCAGAGACAGTCTGCCCATGCTAAATTATTGAGGAAGAATTAGAATGAAACCATTGAGATAACAGTATGCGATTGAACCATACCCCGAAAGGAATCACACTCTTGTCCCTATAGAAGGACTTTAAAGGAAGAACAGATTGTGGGAATAAGCCGAGTGAAATTAGGAGCTGTATATTGCATGGGTGGGTGCAAGTTTACTCTGAATAACAGTGTGAGGATGGAACTTGTGAGAGTGTACATTGCATTGCTATGAGGAAAGAGGTAGCTTGTGGCTTGTGTAGTGCAGTACATTATGTTAGCATGGACTGTATGTGTGTTTCTGTGTGTGTGTGGGTGTTTGCATAGAGTGTGTGAGTGCATATTGGTATGCATTGTATAAGTATCGAGTGTGCTTTGGCATGAATCAGGACAGACACTTTTGCCCTCATCCTCCCACAGCCTGTCTCATCTCATTTGTCAAAGGAGCCACATTCACTGCTGCTTCTTTGTGTGTGTGCGTGTGTATGTGTGTGGATGTGTATGTGTGCCAACATGTGTGCATGCATGCATTACACAAGCGTCTTTTCATCCTTGCATGTGTGTTTGTTCATTTCAGAGTGTGTGTGTTAGTGTTCTACACAATTTTAGTGAAGTGTCTGTCAGATATCTGAAGCTTCCCTGTGGAGCTTACCCACACATTCTGCATGAGTCATCCTGCACTCGGCACAGACTCCTACACCCACACCCACACACACGCACACACACAAACACACACACGCCCACACGGTCACGGTGAAGGAACACAGACTGGGCATGCCCCCTCCTCCCAGCCTCCAATTACACACGATACATACTGCCAAAGACATAGAAACTAGATGCAGAGCATGTCCTGTGGAGAATAAGGCAGACCTCTTTGCTCACAGAAATCTAATTCAATCTCTACCCGTAGCCTAAATGAGCAGTGTCTGTCACGAACCTTCGGAGGTTCAAGTCCACCTGCCAGCATTACCTCCCTTCAACTAATGTCAATTTTCCATTTTAACTCCAGGCACACTACATTCCAGTTGAGGTTGATGAAAGCATATTTTACCCCTATTTTTTACTCAATTATTTTAACCTATTATCTGTCATAGATGAATAACACATCCCTGTTTCCACCTGACTCTAGATGCTATTCAAACCCTGGTCAATAAGAGTGTATATTCACAGCATATTTTAACCCATTAGCTTCACACACAAAAGAACTTGCGTTGTTGCTCAAGTCAATGATCTGCTTGAGTCTTGACGGAAAGAATCGAGCGTAGACATCCAGCCTTTTTAAAAACAAGTACACTTTGTACAACAATGCACGTATATGGCAGGATTCAAAGTACAGGGCTGTAAAGTGGAAAAGAAGGCAGCAGATTAAAAGTGAATGAATTAGAACAGTTGTGATTCTACATTTCATCTGAATTAGTGCTACTTTGCCTCATTTAAACCTTTGAAAGCAGCTCATCACATATGTTAATGTAAGTCCCTTCAATAGATGTTGGCCCAGTCGGGTAAAGAGATAGTATCCCTTTTAGTCTATAGAAATGTACTAGAGATCAATATTATACAGCAAACAAGAATGCTCTATCTAGCTCTGTTGAATGAAATGATGTAGGGGAATCTTCCACAACCTATTGAAAACATTGTAATCTTCCTTCATATTTGTAAAAACAAATACATGTGTGGACTGGGCCACTGTGGGGCTTATATGATCTTGGGTAATGTAGTTCAGTGCAACCCTTCAGCGCAGCCCCTCCTTCCTGCATGGTCCCTATAGGTGTTTCAGCCAGCATGAGAACAAAGACACAAAACTGTGAATCATCTCATTGTATTTTATAATAAAACCTCACCATTAATGGCTTTGCCTTTATCAAGTTTGGTTTTATCACTATTGTTTTTGTAAATTGTAAAGTTTTTTTTGGCAGGGGGTGGCAAACCTTTTTTTTAAAACCTAGTTCTGATGTATAGATATTTATTATAGCAATAGTCTTCCTAATACGATATACTGTGCTGATGCATCCTCTTTCTGACTAATTGAAAATTAAAGATATATAGATAATAATAATGATAATATCAATCAAATCTGCAAAATGATTTTGCTAATAAAAATTATATAAAATTATTAATTGAAGAGTCTGTTTGCTGTTCTTAATTTCAGGTATCAAGCTATGAACTTTAGCTTCTTAGTTTTATGTATAGAAACTTATGAAATGTAAATAGGATTTGATGTTACTGAACCCATGCAATGCCACCGTTCAGAGGGCCATCACCATGCCATGAACGATATCTATTAACCACACATAGAGATGAGAGATGGACACTCACACAGACACAAGCACACATAAATAAAATGCTCACCCAATTGTCTCTGACTGTGTGGCAAGTTTTTGTCTGTGTATGTATGTACGTGTTTGTGTCTGCATCCTACGTCTGCCTTGTGATTCTGCCCTCAGCATAGTTGCTATGGAGACGCCAGTGGTGACGGCGAATGCGATGGTTGTCGCATGAAAGCTTAATGTGAGGCTGGTGGGGAGAGTGACGTGTTACGACAGGCCAAGATCTCCCGAACACCGTGTGTATGTGTACATGTGTGTGGTGTGTGAGTTACAGGCAGACTGAGCTAAGCTAAAGGGGAGCAACCCCTCTGCTTGATCCTAATGAGATAATGCTCTCTTTCAGAGGGAAACGCACAAACTACAGTATGTTCCCCAAGGGCTTTACAGAAACACACAAACATCCATTGCCTTCACAGTTTATTTGCAAGTGTGTCTAATTACCAAGTGTCTATCCTGGCATCTGGTGTTTAAACACAACTGGGGAAAACAAAAAATATATAGGCTACCTTTGCAAAACCTTCACAAAGCAAAGCCTGACTGAGATTTTAGGCACATCACAATAAGAACAGCCCAAATCCTCATCAACAAATACACTTTCATTGAGGTTGTGTCTAAAAAATACCATCTCTAACACAATATTTTCCTTTCCTTTCTTTTTACACACATGAACACACCCACACTTACACACACACAGTCAATGGAAATTACAGAGAGGGAGGGTAGTTCCACAACAGTCATCCACTGATTGGCCTTGCCTCTTGAGCCATAAGGTGTACACCGAATTCATAGAATTATACTTTAATTGACGTACTTCTGATATAATTAAAAGTCTTCAGATTCCATAGGTGCATTTTGTGCGACGTAATGGTAGGTGTTTAATATTCAAACAAAATGTAGCTAATTTCTTTAGCTGTAAAACATAAATAATAAGGTAGAGAAAGAGGAAAGAAAGACATAATGAGAGAAAATGAAAGAGCAAATGTATAGGCATCAGCATAATTTCACACTTCAGTGAAAATGAGGCCAATGCGGTAAATGCTCTCTCTCTCTCTCTCTCTCTCTCTCTCTCTCTCTCTCTCTCTCTCTCTCTCTCTTCCTCCACGTTTTTTCCTCCTGCCCTATCCCTCTCCCCTTTCTCCCCCTCCTTCCTGGTGTTATAAATAGCTCTCCTGTGGTTATTATAATAGTCCACAAAGGGGATCCATGAGGCGGACTGTGGAGAGGACCTGGGGCTGCAGACCTGTATGTGTGTGATTGAGTGTGTGCGTGTGTACGTGTGTGCGTGCACGTGTGTGTGTGTGTGTGTGTGTGTGTGTGAGAGAGAGAGAGAGAGAGAGAGAGAGAGAGAGAGAGAGTCTTTGCTGTGAGTGTGCACACAGGTGTGTGTAATAAGCACAATTTGCTTGTCAGTTCGATACGGTTTGTTTTGGGATCTTTACTGGGGCTATCAGAAGTACATAAAATAAGGCTTATTCACCAGGCTGATTACATGAAGCGTCAGACCTCCGTTTCTCAGACCCCGATCTAATGTAGGCCTGCTGCTGCTGACCCGCCATTGACCTTCCTCCTTGGTGGTTACACTTGACCTTACACCTGCTAAATCATCTGTAATATCTGATGTAGCATTAACTTTGGAGCTTTCAATATGTGAGATGCTAAGGTGATGAGGTTGTATGAAAATGTTGTGAAATTCAATCGTGTTAAAAAATACATGTTTACCAATAACATTTCTATGTATAAAGTTTTCTGAGCTGAGCTTGAATTTTCGTTGGAAATCTGCTACGTAGCTTGGATTTGAAGATGCATGCAAGCTTATAGCCTATACTTTTGCACTCATCTTATTCACATGTAAGACCGTCAGCTTTGACATCCGTGCAAACGAGCGTGTTAGTGGCCTAATCAATGCACATGATTTAGTATTTTGGGATTGTGTTTGGATGTGCATTTTGTAGACCGTTCTCTGTTTATAACTCTTGAACGCTAAGGTGCAGACATTGGATAATAACGCCCTCATGCGTCGGTAAAGGCCCATGCACCCTGCCGTGTGTGCTTAATGTACTGCTTAGCCCTGCCTAGACATCCAGATGTGCACCGACCACTTTACACGTCGTTAATGACAAGCTAGATATACTTCTAAATTAGAAGTTAAAAATGAAAGATAATCTAATCCCCAAACGTTATTGGTGAGATGAGGAGGAGATTGTTTCTTATTATCAAGACAGCCTATAGGCTTTTAATTTTCATAAAACTTGGAACACACTAATGACTTTCTTTTTTTTATAATTTCGGATGATAACATAAATAATGGTAATAACATAATGTATTATGTACGATATGAGATTGGTCCAAAATGAAACATATCAGACGATATGTGTAACAATGGTGCTCTTGCTCTCTCTCTCTCTCTCTCTCTCTCTCCCTCTCACACACACACACACACACACACACACACACAAAAGGTTATTCAAGCATATTTTGGTATACAAGTTGTCACAAGTGGTGGAGGAAAGGAGTGAGAGAGAAAGAGGGGAGAGAAGGAGGAGGATAGAGTGGACAGACACGGGGTAACGGAGGGGGTGGCGTTTGGCTCGATAAAGACGGGGAGTGAACGAATAGAGGGGAAACCAGCGAACCTGGCCCTTTAAATCACAAATACAGCGCATTCGGAGGTGAGTTTAGCAATATTTGGATATTTTGTCTAATTCTGTATCGCATTTGTTCGTCATTTGTCAATCTTTTCCATTTGTCTTTGCTCACAACCCCGAGATTTGGTCACCGAAGGTGGCTGTTGCTGTGAAGGCTTCATCGGTGTCACGAATTCGGATTTCCCAAGCCTTGGTCGAGAGAGGGTGGGGAGTGGGGACAGGGTCAGCGGAAGAATTCCAAGAGCTCTGACATTGTATCTTACAGATCTCATTGAAAAAATACGACTGTAAAACACCTGGATTTGTATTTATCTTGCCTACAGGTTTAAGCATTTGCATAATAGCGGAAAAGGCATGCGCTCCAGCATTTATTCCTACAGTCGCTGAGTAGCCTTGTAGGCTAATCATAGGCTGTAGGCTACCCCCAAAACGTGTCACCACCCTGTTCTCATAGTTCTATCTAAGGCCTATTTGCCAGTCTGAAGCGGTTGGCCTCTATAGTTTATGGAATAAGCCTGTCCAGCATTTTATTATGTGCCCAGGTTTGGCGTTTACTTACGCACTGTTTAGTAGGCTACGTGTAGTGTAGATAGCCATGGGAGAGGACATGCTGTTCTATCCATCAAAATTCCCGCATTGTGTTTTTACACGGTAGAGAGCAGCGACCAAGGCCTTTAGCGAAACACTGCTTTGGCCTATCACACCTAGCCTTCTGCGAACTGTAAGGCTCAAGGGATTTATCTTGTAGGATAAATAGCGTGAGGTTTGGGATTTCCGCGTCATTGGACGGGAGTGTGTCCGGGCGATTGACTTAGCTTTGTCATTCTCCCTGACGTTTTGAACACTGGTAACATCACCCTTATTTATAGGCTATAAAACAGGCTTTATATCCTACATCTGTTTTCCGTGGGATGGTAGGCCTATTCATCTGCTTTCTGTTTTCGGAGTCGTGCTTCTGGTCAAGAGTAGTATGGTTTAGAAATAGTCAAGGGTGTACGTTTTTAACATAGAATGGTACGTTCTCGTAAAAATTAAACGCAGCCAAAACTTTGGCATATCAACAGGCTAAAAAAGATTAACCGAACGTGAAATAAATAAAAGGTAGATATGACCAAATGTTGCTTCTCAAATTTAATTCCGGATAGATGCATTCCTCTTCCACATTCGTAGGCCTATTTTATTATTAGTTATAAGTCCTCATTTTATTGTGCCTGCATATTAGTTATGATGTGCATGTGCACACATCTTTGGCCTCTCAGAAGTAGCATACCCTCTGTCTTTCATACCATCAAAAGCTGTAGTAGTATTGTGTGTGTGTGTGTGTGTGTGTGTGTGTGTGTGTGTGTGTGTGGGTGTGTGTGTGTGTGTGCGTGAGTGCGTGAGTGCGTGTGAGAGCAAGAGCACCATTGTTACACATTTCGTCTGCCATGAAATTTTGTTTTCAGTCTCTCTCTCTCTCTCTCTCTCTCACTCTCTCGCTCTCTCTCTCTCTCTCTCTCTCCCCTTCTCGCTCTCTCTGGCACACACACACACACACACACACACACACACACACACACACACAAGCCTAATTAGAGACATGAATATCTTTGCTACTCCACAGCAGGAGTAATTAAAGCAGAACACTCCTATACACTAGAGAGAGAGAGAGAGAGAGAGTGGGGGGGGGGGGGGGGTAAAGAGAAATCAACTTAACAGGAAAAGGACATTACGAAATGCTGTCACAATGTGCTTTATCAACGCACATACCATACTAAAATGGCTTACAGTCGATTTTAGTCAACCTCTCAAACTTAGCCACAAGCGCTGACATTTTTATAAAACCCCAAATGGAAAAAGGAGCAGACCATAATTTACAATGTTATACCTCTGTTTATTCAAACATATCGAAATGAAGGTACTTCTTCATTCATCAATGATGTTCCTTTCTGCCACTTATCATTACGATTTGTCTCTTTTCTTTGATGTATTGATTAGCAATCTCTTTCCACTGCCAACGGCATTTCTAGTCTACTCAGAGATTTGAACCAGATGTGAACTCCCCTGCCAGCGTTGGTAACTTGACAGCCATAACCAAACACAGTCCTGTCCAGAGTTTGTCCCTGACACCTGCGTTAAGAACAGCACAAAAAGGAGCAGCCCATATCTGCATACTATCAGAAAGGTATTTTTGTAATGTTTGCCAATAAAATAGTTCCTTACATGTTTTAATCATATGTTAAAATATTATACGAAAATGTACGAAAACATTTTTTGGGGGGGAATTGGATACTGACTGTGTTCTGAAGTGGTACTGTATAACTCAGATTTGACCACATAGCGGCGCCACTGCGCTATAACCGAGGGCCAATTTACAAATGACAAGTTGTATCCATAGCAACCAGTTAGCTTAGTCCTGCACCTATTTTGAATGAACAAGGTTTCTTAAATCACACCTTAATCCTCACAGAGGTGTAGCAAAGCTGGGTTTTGACGTCTCTCTTTGTCTCTCTCGTTCTGGTGTTGGCCTCTAAACGGTCTCTCAGCTTTCTTCTGCGTTGGTTCAGTCTGATGGATCAGTATGTCTACCACTAATAACATCGCCCAGGCCAGAAAACTGGTGGAGCAACTGAGGATTGAAGCTGGAATTGAGCGCATTAAGGTACAATAATTGTCCTGACAACCATTATTTCCCATCTCCCTCCCCTGCTTGTTGCTCCCTCTAATTTCTATCCATCATACCTTTCTTTTCCTTCTCCCTCCTTCTGTGCTCGCGTGCGTGTGTGTGTGTGTGTGTGTGTGTGTGTGTGTGTGTGTGTGTGTGTGTGTGTGTGTGTGCAGGTGTCTAAAGCAGCAGCAGACCTGATGAGCTACTGTGAGCAGCATGCCCGCAGTGACCCCCTGCTGGTGGGGGTGCCCACCTCTGAAAACCCTTTCAAGGACAAGAAACCCTGCATCATCCTATAGCCATGCTCCTCCCACACCTGAAACACAGCCACACACAAAACAATGCATACACACACACACATCCCTTGGTCCTTCTGCATTTGTTTTTACCGATACACATACAAACACATCCCATGGACACACAAACACAGTCCCAGTGGCCATCCACACACCAGCTAACAGGGTCTTGTTCTTTTCATCCATGCACACACACACACACACACACACGCACGCAGGCACGCACGCACGCACGCACACACACACACACACACACACACCCACACCCACACCCACACCCACACACACACATACATAGATCTAACCACACTACCATTATTGCCAATGTGGAATAGAGCCGTACACGAGATCCACTGCTATGGCCAGGTTTTTGAGCTAGTGATTAGCCATGCTCTGTCCTGGCTTAGATCACTGAGCTTCAACCAAAGTGCATTGGTTCTAAATTCATAAATGCTGGCATACTGTATTTACAAGAGCGTTTCTTAACTTGAAAAGGGATTTGAATACAGACAAGCAGTAGGAAGCTACACACCACACCAGGTAGACTATAAAGTAGACACATGAGTTACAGAAAAAGGTTTGCCTCTGTCCTGTGACCTTAATCAAGGACTGGTTGGCTACAAAAGGATGTGGCAAAGAGTGCCAAATGTGTAAGAGTGTTAAGCATCATGTGTGATCAACTATGTGTTGATCCTGGTTCTGCAAGACCTTTCCTCCCTCTGAGCCCCTTTGTATTTGCTCTGGGAACCATAGTGATTTTCAGGCCTTTCAAACAGTCAAACATCCTGACAGCTTTGTACCATCTCTGCAACAACACAGTGTCTAACTCATGCTGGAAGATACAGTGTTAGCCACTGACTTGCGGGCAAGCATGTTCCCACAAAAAGTGATTGGCAGCATTACTATCTTTGGTTCTGGCTATTTTTTTGCCAGTGGCTGATATAGTGGTTGTCTTTAGCCCATGACCTAAATTCCAGCTGTGCCAACCTGTACAGAGGCTTGCCTCTAGACGCTTATCTACCATCAGTACCATTTTTATTTTCCAAATTGGTTTAAATATGTTTTTTTGTGGGTATCGGTGAATACGCCGATTCTAGATCTGCAGCTAGAGGTTGCCCTTCATCCAACATGGGTTGAAACTTAGTTAACCGCTTTACACAAACTCAAGCTATTAACCCCGGATGTTTACTGCAATTTTCTTAAGAAAGTACTTGTTTGTGATTTTCGTATGTTTTTTATATTTTGTTGAACAACTACTTCAGATTTGCCATTGCATTTTTAGTAACACGTTGAGTTTTTTATTTAAAGGTAATGTCTTAAGAAAGGATGATTCCTTAGTCATAATGTTGTCAAAGGAGAGCAGATGATCATCATAAAATTATATGGAAATTAGGTTGGTTCACTTTTCCATACGGTTCAATATTTCTGTGATACGGCGCTAGAGATGAGGTGTGTTTGAGAAGATATGGCTATATTTCTCTCAAAGCAGTTCTTGTTCACTTATTTCCAGTGTCTTGAATAGAATGTTGTCTAATTATGACGCAAGGACAACAGAGTTCTGATTACAGAGTTCAAAACCAACCAGATGTTCCCGATGGCTTGCTCATTAGCTCCTTGTCGATTTTTGCGTGTTACCTCCATTCATAGAGCTGTTTCTTGTCTTTTCTCTCCTCATTAAGGCTCCCCCTTTCTGAAGCCAAACTTGATTGTAAAAACAAAAGATGAAAAAAAAATATGAGAAAATAAAATAAGTGTATAAACTTTATTTCAGACGTGCAGAAGTGACAAGTTGAGAGTAGCTGTTTTGGGTTAGTTTGAGTTTCTTTCTTCTATGGAGTCCATGGAATCTGGTCAGTTGAGTATTAATCTGTACAGTGTTTGTAAGATAAAAACTAACATGGATCCCTCATTTATTTAAAACATTTTTGTAAGGTTCTATTTTTTGCCGAATTATTTTGTTGGTTTTTGTTTTGTTTTCTCATTCAGGTCGGAAAGACTAAGTGTAAAAGTTGCTTATAAAAATGTGTGAAGGATTACCTTATAGCCCCCAGTCTAAAGCGGATTAGAGCCTATACATGTGGCATAGACCGATGATCTATTTAATCAAGATGGTTCAAGATGGAGTACTTGGGAAAATGCATTGAAGATGGCTTTTTTTTTTACAGTGACGATTTGCGGGTCAAGCTCACAGCACACACTAATCACACCCAAGTAGGCCCAGAAGTGTGCTATGTGTGCCCATGGTGGTAACTAGTTTCCCAGCAGGAGCACCATTCAGTGTCAGGGTTCAGGGAACTGTTTGTGTTAGTTGTGCGGCTGCCACAACAGAACAGACCTTGCACAGCCACAGACAAGTTTGTTGTGCACATGAGCTGATGTGTTGTGTGTTCGGGGATTTGTGCACTCAAGAAGCAAAGACAAAGGGTGTGTGTTTTTGTTGCGTTTGTGATAAATATTCTGCTGGGGAAAAGCCTTAACACAGAGTCCTGCCTTCGTCTCGTGTTTGCCTTTGTCCCTTGCAGCATTGACTTACATAATACCAGAGAATAGGCTGTGCTGATAGTTCGCTACTGCATAATAGAAGAGCCGTAATGAGGCCACAGAACTAGAGAGAGCGAGATGGAGAGAGAGTGCGTATCTGCCTCCAGAATGCTGGCTTGTGTACAGTACTGTAGCCTACACTGCCAAGGAAAAGGGAGCGAGGCCACATAATGCTGAGTTTTATGAGTCAGTGCAGTCGAGAAACTCACTACAGTGTTCACACTGTCTAACCGAGCAATGGTTAGATGAGCAATTCCACTTATCCTCTCTCATTTCATGGAGGTAAAAAATGATTTGTCAAAAAGCAAGAGTTGCCATAAAGAGGGGGTTAGGGTCAGCCATGTTTGGAGGTCTGAATCTGTGTGTTTGCTGTAAGCTGCATGCAGATGATTGTATCTCAGCCCATAATAAAGTAGACACACAGATACCTTTTGAGTAAGAGCCAGAATGGGGAACGTTTTAAGAAAAGTTATAATCAAAAGTTTCCTGTCCAAAGACAGTTGGTGGAATATTATTTGCTTGTATGTCCTATAGAAGTACCACAGACCCTTACCAACTGGAGCAGCACTGTGAGAATTTGATCTGAACGTCTCACACACAACAAACACAGAAGCAAACTCATATTATCCTACACACAAGCATAATGAAAAGACAGACTCATGGACATAAACACACACATAAACACGTAACGTTTTTAAGCTTGCTGTTTAAGGCCAAAACTCTGAAGGATGTTTATTATTTACCATTCATTCCATGTGGTTGGGTTAAAAACAGAGAAGATGGTATGTCTAATTGGTTGTTAGTTTGCCTCATAATGGCGGAAAATTGCTTGAGTCCCAGTACCAAAAGAGAACGCAGGATTAAACTTAAAGGTGTTAGGATATCCTAAATCTTGTTTCTGGTCATGTGAGGATAGCTTTGTCACCCAGTATCAAACATCAACCAATCGGCTCTAAGCCCTGCCTGAGACTCATCTTTTATTTTTTGATCTCCTGTGTGTGCATACAGTATATGTATCTTTTTGCCTTGATTGATAATGAAGAAATTATCTATTTTTTGTAACTGTTCTTCTCTGACGTGCCATAACTCATGTTTTCTTGCACACTGTTAATATTTTGTGGATATTGTTGTTAAAAAAAAGATATTGAAAAAGTAGATAACATTAATAAAACGATGACATAATTATGCATGCTTTGATCTTTGTCTGCTTCTTGTCAAGGATATAACAGCACATACACACACACACACACACACACACACACACACACACACACACACAGCATGGGCACAAAAAGTTCTTGGCAGTAATTGGTTCTTAACTGGGTTCTATAGATGTAATAATGCTGTTATTATCCTCATGTCTCTTGTCTGTTCCTGTGTCCCTTGAAGCTAGTACAGACACAAGACCCTCCCACCCGCCAAGTCTGAAACCAGATCACCCCCAATCCACTGCAAGTTGAAGAACGCCAAAACCAATGAGTTTTTAGGTGGAAACCTACCGACCAATGAAGAGCCAGACAGGCTGGCTCTTAACCAAGATGACCACTCCCCTATCCAGCTGGCAGTAAACAAGCAGGCGGATCATGTGCCTGAATGTTCCCTTGGTGTTGTACTGTTGTTGCTTAAGCCTGGCGCACACGTGAGAACATAAAGTGGGGTGGAAAAGAGAGCATGACAAGGCAAAAGGGGGTGGTGGACCACAAGGGGGCAAATTCAGAGGACAAGGGGCTGGGGTAAAGTGATACATCATGTTTATTCTATTTAAGCTATATTTATACTTTTGTCCTGTGCTGAAGGCTGCTCTCATCAAAACAAGTGAATTTCAGATATTGGAGTCAGAACCATAACAGAAAATACAGCTACTTCCTTCCCTGCTTTGGCTGTGTTCTGTCGATGTGATAGGGTAATACAACCATAATGCTACACAATAACATATTTGAGCACTGGCATTCACACAGAGACACTAAAGAGGTTGTCTACGCTGACATTCAGGTTTAATAGAGACTAAGGAGTCTGAGATTGAATATGAATCAGCTCGTTCAGCCTGTTTGTGAAAGCACAATGAGTTTCTGCCACCACCCAACTCTATCCTGTAGTGAATATAAGGTATGCTTACAACCGCTAAGAGCAAAGGCTACCCATGCACATGCTAACCTACGTACGAATGTTTCTTTTCTTCTATTTGTGAATCTTTAATGTTAACACTCGGCAGCATGACTCAGCATTATCTGGGATTCCATGACGTGCACATGGATTTGTTTTGTAACAGAAACTTATACCTTTAAAGTTCCACATACATTTACACCAGCGAACTTTAATTTGTGAAACAATTTATTATATATAAAATGCAATGGTATATACAAAATGTAAATAAAGAACAATATATAACAATATATACTGATACATCTGTCTTACAATATAATAAAGCATGCATATGATGGTAAGAAAATAAATTCAGACCATGTCGGCCATTAATGCAAAATTTTCAAATGGACTTTCTCATGACATTTTTGAATTTATGAATTAATTTATTTAGATTTAACATTGAAAGACATTTTCGGATTCTGAATACTATGTCCTGTTGTGTCAATAAATATTTAGAATTGAACGACACTCCCTTTTCATGTGCCATTGAGAGTTTTTTTCAGCGATTCACAGAAATAGCTCAATTAACACACTCCCTTCCTTTACTACAGAAAACACAAGCTTAGACACACCCTCATTCCACTGAAGATGTTGGTGGAAAATCACAATGCAGGAATTGCCACAGCATAATTCCAGCACAGCATTCCTCATAGTGATACAAAACTAGACTATAGCTTTGTATCTGGAGTCTTTATAGTGTATGACACACAGATTTGAGCAGAACACAGTTCTGGAACACAAACTCCACCCCAACGTTCTCTTTATTGCTGTCAGCTCATCTATGCCTGCTTGCCTCTGGGCTAGAGTGAAAATCATCAAGGCATTAGCCAGACTCTTGACTTGAGTTGGTGAAGTGCCCCTCCAAGTCCCACTCATGGTATCTCACCACAAGGATCGATACATCCAGTATTACCCAGGTTAAGCCTGGCATTGTGTTGGTTATGTCCTTCAACGCTCCTGTAGGACTAGTTCAGGGATCCACTGATTGAGACTTCTGCTTTCCTTGCAGTACGTCCCCACCTCCTGCAGGCTGCGGTGGTCCGCTTCAGGGTTCTGCAGTGGGACAGCACTACACATCAAAACAGAGATATAGACCGGTACGTTCATATGTGTATAACAGTTGTCTCTTTGCACTCTATCCTAAAGTTATGACTTACTTATAAGGCAAAGTTAAGCCTTATCTGCAACCTGATCGGGTAATAATTTATGGGTCATTCAAAGCTCTCTACAGTAAGGGTTTGCAAGGCAGAAGCACAATGTGAATCAGATGCAAGCCTCGACTCAATCGCAAAAGTATACTTTTCGAAACTTCAGTTAAATGCATCATCAGTCCATAGACTGATGATGCACTTAATGCATGTATGGCTGCCTTGGATCCGTCCTATTTTTGCAATTGGAAACAAATCTGTAACTCACCGTGACCAGTAGACAGTGAAGGTCTCTGTGCTCCTCCTGGCTTGTGATAGTATCCATGGTGACCAGGGGATGTCTTAGCAACCGCTTTAGCCAGCATATCCCGGACACGCGCAAGATGGTGATTCCGTTGTCACAGCAGAATGATTGAAGCAGGGTAAAGTGGATCTGCAAAGCCACGTCATCTTCATCATCATCATCAGCAGCCAGAACACATAGGACCACACAGTCTGGGTCTCTAAAAACAGACAGAGAACAATATGTAAACGTTCAGTCTGAAGCCCCTAAAATAGTTGATTGTAAGAAATTCATAAAAAAATTCTGACATAGATAAAACACTGGTCTTTGGAAGTGTTACGAATAGAAGTCAGATTCACACTCTTGTGATGAGGTGGTCAGCAGGTATGCCAACATCATCATCTACTTAAGGGATATAACATTGCCTGTCTAGGCCTAAGGCGAACTGCTGGAAGACTTCACTGCTAAATCACTTCAAACAAATGCAAGGAAATTTGATGAAAAGAGATGATGTAGCTCTTACAAAGAGTAAATGTTTCAATAACTCTACTCACACATTAAGGAGTTTGGCAGACTCATAGATTCCTATAGTCAGACAGTTCTGGCCCTGCGCTGTGACCAGCAACTCTCCTAGAGCCCTGCTAGCTGCCTGCATTCTAGAGAGAGAGAGAGAGAGAGAGAGAGAGAGAGAGAGAGAGAGAGAGAGAGAGAGAGAGAGAGAGAGAGAGAGAGAGAGAGAGAGAGAGAGAGAGAGAGAGAGATAGTTATATGCAAATTGCGCATAGTTAGGTAGGTGAAAGCATAAAATACACTTGAAAATATGAATTGCGGTATATATATAAATTAGCAAAATTTAGTTAAATATTTTATATATATTAATGTATTTAAATCCACTTTAGCAAAGTGACAACATTGGGCTACTTACTTGTTTTATATTATGCTGACTCCAAATATTTCCTGTAAAGTGTGTTTGCAAAAGTTATTCCAGAAAAACACTACTTGATAATAAGAGTCTAAAAATAGTGGTTGTTTGGTCGTCTGTGCTGGTGCTTGTCTTTTGCACAATAAAACATTGCGACACCCTTTATACAGGCTGCCTACTAGGGGGCGTCAGCGTCGTCGAAACTACCCAGTCTTTGTGGCTTCCAAAGAATCCCTAACACCTTGAAACCAAGCAATCAATAACAATCGTGCACATTCACAAGCGTAAACGGTCAAGAACATACGGATCAATTTTCGGTGCCAGTGGCGATATGCAGCATTGTTTTCAAACACACTAAATTGTAGGCATATTGCATATTTAGCACTTTAATGGCCATTACTTGATTAACTTAAGAGGAACTTACTTATGATCAGAGCATTGTAATTGATTGGCCTTGCTAATTCTTACTTTAAATATTTCACATCCACAAACCTTATTGAAAGTTTGGATTTCACAGCATGTTACTGTACTATGGCAGTCGACATCTAGTGGCCAGTCTTAGTAAGAAAATATAACGAAAATATAACTTATTAGCATTGTTTAGTTACTTTGGGCAGTAATAACTAAAAATATGTTTTTGTTATTACAAACCCAAAAATTTTTGAGCCCCACAAACCGGCTGTTAATGGTAAAAGTGGATTTTTTTCATCCATTTAACTGAAATCAAATATTTCAGTGAACTCATCGCATAAAAAGAAAAGCATTGCATTGCATTGTGAAACCAGAAACCGTAAAAATAAAATATTATTTTCCGTAAAAATAATAAATTATCATAGAAAACGCATTACGATGGACAGATATAATATATATAATAATATGTAATATTATATAATATATAGTACAGAATATATATAATAGAAATATATATATATATATATACATATTATTATTATTATTAAAGTATTATTATTATTATTATTATTATTATTGTTATTATTATTATTATTATTAATAATAATAATAATGGATAATAATAAGGTTAATAAATTTATAATAAGGTTTTTATGGCCGCATATTTAATAAAGTCATGCTTTTTCATATTTTTTGTTGTGCATCAACAGTGTCTTTTTGGTAATAGATTGACATCACTTCTGGTGGTCGGTAACAAACACTTGTTGGTTTGCATTCAATCACAATAAAACCTTGCTTTACCCATAGGCCTATGTCTATCTTGATACACCCTTTGATCAGACCCCAGGAATAAGTTTGAGGTAGCCAATTTCCATTATAGTTATATATTGGGGTAATTGCATTACAACTATTACAATTGTTAACCGTTATTAGCAGTTTGTAGTTGTACAGTCTATTTACCCTGTTTGTCACCTAAAATATGGTGAATGACTCAAGCAAAATGAATGTACATTGCATCTATAACAACAGTTTAATGTCAGACAACATTGCTTTTCATAGAAATTGTGATTTTACTTACACTTAAATTATCGTAAACTTAAATTTGAATTCACTTTTGGCTAATCAGCTAATTCGCATTAACTGTAAAAAAAAATTCTCGACTAAATGGTTGAGCATTTTTTTTCCATTATTTACACGGTAATTAGACTTGTTGGTAGTTTTTAAGTTTTATAATTCACAAAGCACTCAGAACAAATAATATGTTTAAATTATTACATTAAATGTTTTCAGAGGTATGGACTGATTCAGCTGCAGCTAACTTTCAGAAAGTATGCTTGTTAAAAAGACTGTGCTGTAAAAACACAGTGCTTTCTTTGATGGATGGTTCAGGCAGAACTATTAACAACATGTTAGTCAAACATATCGTGTGACTCAAATGTGTTAAATTTAGATAACACATTTTAAAACAGTCAGTCAAACTAAAAATGTTGGTCTGTATAAAGGATAAGCTGAGAAAATATGACATAACTAGACAGGTAATAAAACTAGACAGGTAATAAAGTAATAGGTATGTAATAAAATAACAAAATATCTGTAAGCTAGACTTACTAATACCCTGCATGATGAATCTTCATCATTGGTCACAAAGAAGCACAATTCCCATCAGTTCAAAGTTCAACGAAGGTCAAAACAACGGTGTCTATTTTTAGAATAAATCATTAAGACTATTTGAACAAAATACGTCACTGTTTTTTAATTGTCACATGAACTGCATTAAACCTCGATTAAATAATTTAAACGTAACCACAATCTCAGTTAAAATCATTTGTTATAAACACCAGCAAAAAGATTTTTGATCAGATCTTTAATTTGCCAATGAAGCATTGCTATAATTAGAAATTGTAAACGACACCTCTGATCATCAACAGCCTAATAGACGACCATCGTTCATGCTTAAAGTAGAATAATACTAACAATTAACACATCGTTTGCCAAATGAACGAGACACTGAAGTAAATTTAGACACTGGTTGTGTGGCATCTCTTATTCAAATCAAATTGTCATAACATGGTGACAAAAAAGGGTCATTGTGTCATTGTGACTCAGCCTTTTGGCTGTCAAGCCACCTAAGATTTGGTCTCTGATTTGAGGACCACTTGGTTCTCAAAGAAGCCGTCGGCATAGTTGAGCATCTGCTCCATGGCACTGAGAAGCAGGATATCAATGTTCAGATCCAGCTCTAGCTCCTGGCTGTAGTTCTTAATTGGGAGAATGCAGGACATGGGAATGCCTAGTGATACACTCAACTCCTGGACCTGAGCAATAGGACAGAAGAGCGGGTAATGCATAAATCCAAAAATTTGTTTTAAGATGGAAGTTTCAGTTAATTAAATATAATCTTGAATATATTGGGCAGAGAACTTTGCAATCACATAAAAAAATGAGTCAATCGTCTCACATGGCAGAACTTTTAAATGCCATTCGGTACAGAAGGGGAGAACTCACCTTCTTCTGAATGTAATGGCTGAGATAGACATTCCTAAGGTCCTCTGCCACTAGAGGGCAGGCCTCATCCACCTTGGTCATCAGAAGCAGCTGGGGAATGCCTTACATCAAGCCCAATGGATATCATGAACACATTCTATTTTATATAACCCATACATACTTCTGAGAATTATTGCTTCATTATTCAAGTTCACATTCACTGACCCATTTGATTAACCTTCCTACGAATTGCAGCCAACTTTCCCACAGTGATGGCAGACAAGAGAGAAATCTTGCAGGTGTCCATGACATACACCAAACAGTGGACCTGGTCCCACAAACCCACAGACCTACGATAACCAGGCATATCAGCTTGCAAGGGTGTTGAGGAATTGAACTGTGAGAGAGATAGATATTCAGCATACAATAATTAAAACCCTAGTAATGCACTAACAATTTGTAGAGGTATTTTTCCCCATTCTGTTTATAATAAATATATAATTTACTGAAAAATATATTTTTTTGTTATTTCTATATACAACATAAATGTGTTTTCACAACTCACTTAAATTAATGAACAAGGTTTCAAAAACAATTCAAACCTGATAGCGGTCTTCCACATTGCCCTTACAGATGCTGACAATGTCGTCAAGGTTTAGCCCATCATCTAAAGATTCTTCCAACCCCATGGTGTCACACAGAATAATGGGCAGAGGTTTGCCTCCCTTCCCTGCCTTAATCGAAAAGCTGCGGAACTATAATAAACAGAAAAAACAGGAAAAGATGTTTACCGGAGTGCACAACTCCAAAAATGTCTTAGAATATCTGTTTATTTAGGACTTTCCATCATTTTCACTTTTTAGCAAACAGGAAGCAAACTACATAAGCACACAACTTTAACCTCACAATAAATTATAGTACCTGGGTGGTGACACTTTTTCCTGCAGTACCAGAGATCGCCTGGCCTGTTATGTTGCCTCTGAACACTGAGTTAATGGAGTTGAAGAAACTGGACTTGCCGGCCCCGACTGGCCCCACCAGTAGCACCTTAGCCTGGTTAACAGAGTTTAACTCAGGCTTGTAGCTTTGGATTGTCTGCTGCAGCTGCTTCCGTCGTCTGAGGTGAGAATATTTATATTGTAAAAGGTGGTGAGATTGCAGCAGGTAAGGAAAATAGTTAAGGCATTTATAAATTAACATAAATACAATGAAACTGCTATTTCTTTGAATTGATTCCATAGATTATGAATTCTTACTCCACCGAGTTCCACTGTACATTTCTCCAAGGCTTTCTTAAAAGACCTAACTCTGTGGGGACAAATTCCAAATGAACGTTCAATTTAAAAGATACAGAATAAGTATATGTTCCTTTTGCCCTTATCACACTTTAATAATTACTTGTTTGCAAAGACGTAGATTACAGACGGACATTTTAAATTGCAACCCCCCAATAATGAGAGCCTGCCATATACACCCCCACCCCCCCCAATTAATAGCACATACCCATATCTGCATACCCATTACTGTGATAATAATTCAAAATTCTCATTATCCTCCATTACACTTTCACTTGAGAGAAAATGTTGTTTAAAAAAGCTTGTAATGAGAATAATCCCCGGACCAATAAGCTCACCTTCCACTCTGTACACCTCACACTCAATCAGCTGCAGGTCGTTTCCATGCATATCAGCAGCATCAAAGTTGTAGTTGGCCCCGGGGTTGGAATGAACGGTGGCTGTATTGTTATGAAGAATTAACAAGGCACTAAAATTAGGGCCAGTGGCTGTGTCAGTGAAACCATACTGGCCATTTGTGCTTGTCACTCTCAGTGGCTTCTCTGTTTCATTATGAATGCTGTAGAGGAAGGCCTTCTCATCGTTGATCTGCTGGTTAGTCTGAGCGTAGTCCTTGCTTGTGTACACTCCAAACACATACCCAAACTTATTATAGGCAGCAACTACAGTGGGGCCCTGACGGTCACAGCGGTTGTGGAAAGCGTTTGCAGTGTAGCCATGGATACTGGCCTTGTAGAGCAGGTGGAGTCTCACATGACTAAACAGGGACAGCAGCTTCTTCTCCTGACCCTGGGACAGACTGGAGATGACCACACTCATGGTGATGACAGAAAGGAACTAAGGACTACAGACCTGAAAGACACCGTGGACATTTCAGAAAAGAAACAGCTATGGTAACAAATAAAACACAGAAGTGCAAGCCTCACCTAAAACAGTAAAGACTTAAAGAAGAATAATGGCCTGACCATATTATAATAATAAGCATACAGTTCACACTGTGTTCTATTCCAGTTGATATTTTAGTGAGAAAAAAGTTTATTTATTAAAATGTAATGGTAAATATGTTTTATGTAAAAAAAGATTGAAAAAAAAAGTTACTTTCTTATTGGGCGCCAAGTGTAGACTAAAGTAAAGAGTGTATTATTCGTTAGATTTAGACTACATCTGGAATTTTCTTCGTAGATTTAAATTAAATTGCAGTGTAATTCTCTTTGGATTTAGTTTAAATCTAACATTAGTTTATAATATTGGCGACCCACACTCTCTTCACGTGCCTCTCAGTAACAGAAAGTGAAAGTAAAATTATGACTAAGACAACAAAAATATGTTACAGCCTTGTTAAAACTTCAGTCGGACGACATGTATACTATGTACAATCCACAATCCATCGATGATAAATGGATCAGCAGCACAGCCGATCATTTAAGGCACTTTTGAGGATGGTCAAAAATAAATTCTATCGAACCCTAATTCAATTTCGCCGCATTTGTCTCGAACAATGTAAACGCAATAGTATTTTTTTTCACTACATAATATGTAATTCTGATTTAATTTCGCAATTGGACCCTGTTATTGTCAATAACGATAGTTACGTTCCAAATTACAAACAGGCATAAAAGCACCCTGATGGTTTGCATGAGTTTGCACAATCAGTCTAAAAAAACAACTCACCTTTAAATTAGGAGATGTTTTGGGTTAAACGTTCCCACAATAAAGACATGAAACTCAAACATTTACAAAGTGAGGCTGTTTCACTTTTGCACACGACTTCATTTACTTGATGAATGTTTTCAGTGGCACCCAATGCCACCCATCGGTATCGCAGCTGCATTGACCATTCGCTGTTATGTTCAGTGGTTGCTGGTGGTGAGGTTGCAGTTTCCCAACGGCTAAAACTCTTTCACTCGTAACTGTCAGACACTTTTTTTATGCCTCCACGGCTACGCTATACATATCACAAAATAGTTTTTAGCATATTGATTACAGCTCTGGGGAAAGTCTAGAGACTACATGTTTTTCTTAAATCAGCATCTGTACATGGCAGCCATTCCATTCTAGTCTGTTGGATTTCAACACAGGGCAGACCCACCTTGTTCTAACTCATGAGGTTCTGATTAGGTGATCACCTGACCTAAATCTTATTTAACGAGGAAAATGACTAAAAACCACTGTTGTGGTCATCACTTTTGCAATTGTACTAGCTGCATGGCAAAATTGTAATAAAAAACATTTAATGACTGTACTTTTATTACACTTGTTTGCTCTTTGTTAAGTTCCTTATCTTGTTAATAATGTTTTTCTGTGAAAATATGAAAGTACAATAGAACACAATCTAGAAGCCTATTTTATGTTACATTGATAGTTTGGTACTTGTAGTAAGAGAAAGATTCAAATGAGACAAAAACCTCTTTACCATAAACTTAGAGGATGCACATTCTTTATTAAAATTTGTAACCTTTAAATCTTTCAACAGTAGTACATTCTTATAGAAATGCATTAAATTTTTCTCAGCTCATTCCACCTCATTGTCTAAGCCTTCTCATAGTGTACTCTACATTTTAGCTCATACTCTCCTCATGAATATCATGAATGAAAAATGTATATGTTTTGTACATGCATGACACATAGCTGAAGTAGGACTTCTTACCCATAGTTTATCTTCATCTTTCCAGTGTCAACTATTAACTGAACTATTCATTTAATGGCAACAGTTGTTCAGCCCCATACTATAGGAAATTAACAGCCATGCAGTTCAATTTACACCAATTCAAAATAATGGAGTTTGGGACAAATATTACGCATTTCAAAGCAAATCTACATTGCACACAAAGTGAAACATTTGACTGATTTACCACCATTTAAATGTATATTAGCTGGAAAGATTAATTGAAAGACTACAAAAGACAGATTTTTCGCCTCTCTATTCAAAATATAGAATAAAGATAAATCAGTGTGAAGAGCCAAAAGATAGATCTCTGAGTGCTAAGTGCATTTAGTTCATGCTAATTGATAAAACCACAGACATTGACCATTACTTTGGATTTTTTCCTGTCTATGAAAACAACACAAGTACAGTGCAATAGAACATCTATCTGACATCACACCAGAACACAATGCCAACGAACATCACTTTGATCATACTTTGGTACTCATTTATTTTCACTGGGAAAATCTATTGTTAAATTATTTAATTGGGGGTATGCTTTTGCACTGTGTCCCAGCTGCATTTTTCAGTCCCAGCAGCATTTTTCAATTCCTTTGCATGTTGCTCAGGAGATTTTACTCAATAATTTGTGCAACAGTATCAACATAGATACTGTAGATAGGTCTTGGCAGAAATGGATTATTAAGCGAATAAGCAATGGATACAGGAGCCCTCAGAACTCAATCTTGCAGGCAGGGAAGGTTTCATCCTGCATTGCTACGGTGCTGTTGGAGCCCAGGACAGTGACGCTCAGCTCGTGCTGTCTGCCAAGGGTCTGTTGGTACCACTCCTGCATGGCCACAGACTCAAAGGTAGGAATCACTGTCACCTGTACAGAGAGAAGCATATAACAATGGAGGGCGCAGAAGGAGGAAATACTGTATCAAGGACAACTGTCACGAGGGACAAACCTGCACAGTGTCTGGCCACGTGGTCTTGCCATCCAGCAGAGAGTCCAATGTACGCCTCATAATGCTCTCCCTTTCTTGACTGTCCCCACTGATGATGTAACAGGAAGAACGAACACGTCTGAAGAACTCCATGTCAACTGTTTGGCAGGAGGCGCCAGAGGGAAGGTATGCAAGGTCCACATACACACTGACCTCATCCAGAGAGGTTTGGATTGGCTTCAAGGCTATCCAAAACAAGGGGGATGGGACACAATAAGTGTGAATACGATCATGTATGTATGATAAATTACCATTCATTTCATGAGAAAACAGATTTACATCATAAATTACAAAAATGCAGACTCAATTCACTAAGGATGTCATCATATATGGGGAAAACCATTTAAGAAGACATGATGCATTCTATCATTTCTATACTTTTTTTACACAAAGAAGAACTGTCAGACAATTTAGCTCAAATATCCTACCTGGACGTGGTGAGGACTTGGATGTTCCTGTATTGGAACTGGAGCTGTTCTTCACGTTCACAACCCCTGTCCTGCTTCTTCCAGTCTGGGAGGGAATTCCAACCACACTTTGTCGCAGGGAGACATCGGAAACCTATTAGAGAAATATGGTTTAAATGTGCTTTTGAATACAAAACATATATAGAATCTTACAGAAAAATGTAACCTTTATTGACATTACATATATAAAAACTATAAACATAAGTTGTCAAAATCTAAATAATAAGACAAGACAAAGAATTTTAACGTATCTGTTTGTAAATAAAAAGAAAGAAAAAAACATACAGCCAGCTTTTTTGCTCGTATTCCAGTCTTGGCTTCCTTTCCATGAACATCGGAGTGTGGTATGGGCATGCAGGAGTCAGGTTGGGGGGCTAGAGGAGGGGCATCTTTCAAGGGAGCTGGTGGAGGGTCTGCGGGGAGAGACTGGCGGGTTGGATGGTCATGCAGGGAGTTGGAGGGGCTGTTGCAGGACTCATCATCGGAGTCCAAAACTCCATCTGCTGTCGTAGATGGACAATCCTCCGTACAGAGGGGCACGTTTGATTCACTGGCGGAAGTGTCCCTGTTATGGTTGCCATGGTACCGCCCTCCAATTGCGTCCCTGGAGGGGTCACTGGTACCTGAACTGGAGTCTGCTGGTGGTTTGAAATGTTTGAACTCGCAAGGTGAGACCAGGCACAAGTCCACATCATGGGTTGCAGTCTCAAATTGTAGGGTGCTAGGACCTGGGGGGCGCCCCATCTCCGAACCCTGCACCAGCGATCTATGAGGCTTCTTCAGAGGCAAAGACAACCCCACTCTGAACTCAGACTCCACATGATGACTACCGGACTGCTGGTTACTGTCAGGGTCCCCCTCTCTATGGCTCGCAACGGTTGGCCCCTGTTCAAAGGACATGGACAGGGATTCATCAACCTCTGTCGACTGAGGGGAGCTGACCTCAGCTGGCATGGAGTGTGTGGTGGTGGTGGTTGTAGTGACCGACGGAGAAATGTCAGGTGCTCCATCTTTAAATGAACCTAAAGAGAGAATGCTTTTTTCTCTGGAGTTAAACCTAACATGACTCTCTGGAGGTCTTTTAGATTCACACGGCTGTCCGTCAAGCTCCCTGTTGACACCTGGCGGCTGGTTTTCAGTGGTTTCCATAGTCTTTATTCTGCTGAGACTATCTTTACAGCACCACACATCGTCTGGTGACAGGCAATAGGGTGTGTGGCCTGCACTGTTAGGGCGAGATTGAGAAGAAGACTGCCCTACAGTTTCTTCCTCAGGACTGGGGTGGGCCTGGTCCTCTGGGGTGGGCCGGGACGTGGGGCTGTCCCTCAAAGCCCCGTCTAAGAGGGTGTACTCTGTGGGGGTCAGATCCAGCTGGACAGTAAGGTCATTCTTAGGTGTTCTAGTCAAAGGAGACGGAAAGCCAACTACTTTCGCTTGGGCTTTTTCGGTTTTGTCAACTGTTTTAAGTTGGTCTCCTGCTGCGTTCTCAACCCCTGCCAGTGCATTTGCCTTTTCCACATCCCTATCCATATAACTTGTTTTACCATCTTCTTTCTTTATCTCTTTGCCTAAATAAGCACTCTTGTCATCTTTTCTTTTCTCTGACATCTCTTTTCTCTGTGTCTCCTCTTTCTCGTTTTCCGCTCGAATCGACAGGAAGTCCGTTGTTATGTCTTCAGGAGCAGACATCTTGGAGCCATTAAGATTCACCTCATTCTGGTTTTCCATATTTGGACCATATGCATTCTTATCAGGGGTGTCAAATTCAATGTTTTCAGACACATTGCCCATATTTGGGCCTGCTGAGTGGTTGTTTACCAGCTCAGCATCCCCACTTGCCTTCTTGGAATCTACATGAGTGTCTGTCTTCATTACCTTTGCCACTGCTTTATTTGTTTTCTTTCCTCCAATTGTATTATCATTCTTGTCATCCTTTTTGGGCTTGCTTTTATTTTCATTCTTTGGTTTGGAAGGGAGAGGATCCTTTTTTACAGATTCTTTTCGTTTCAGACCATTTACTTCTTTCTTTCCAGTCTTCTCCTCTTTTTTCATGTCTTTCCCTCCTGCTTTCTTTACTGAGTTTTTCTCAGACAAGGTTTGTCTTAGCTTTACAGTTCCCTCCTTCAGCCTGGCTTTATCCCCATCTTTTAGAACAGTCCCATTTACCACATTTACCTTTTCCTTTACTTTTACCAGTCCATCCTTCTTGCTTTCCTCTTTGGTCCACTTTTCTTTCCCCAGCCTGGGGCTTGTCTCCTTCCCTCCTGACTTACTGCTGTCCTGGCTCTCTGTTCTCTTGGCTTTCTCTTTCTCCTTCACCAATCCCTCCAGCTCCCCCGTGGTTACCGTGGGTTTCTGTAGGAAAGCCAGGTCTTTCAACTTTTCTAGCCCCTCAAGGAGCTTCCCCTGTGGTGTGATGCCAGGAAAGAGCACCCTAACCACCTTCTCCTGGGGGTTGGCCGGGTGCCACACCAGTAGAGCACACACAGAGGTGAGGGCAGTGAGAGGGAGGCTTTGGGGCTGAGGGGAGTTGTTTGTATCAGGCCAACTCTGCAGAAATGTCTGGTACTCCTGGCTGTGAGAGCTTGGGTTGAGGATGAACAGCTCTAACCGACCAACCCCCATTTTCTGAAAAAGGGTAACGGGATCAATGGAGTTCCCTCCTGGTCGAAACAGAGGCTGTGGCCTGATGTCTAACTTTTTCAGTAAACTTAAGGTGAGAACTGTTTGGTCTCTGCTCCTTAGGATGTTGTCCACACCTAAAGCAGATTACACAAATTTTTTTGAATTTTTTATGTATTTGACTTTACATGTACATTTTTCTTTTTTTTTATGTAAATGGATATTTATCATTAGAATAATTACATGGCTGTAAATCCATTTGTAGCTTGCTGGGGGCGTTGAAGAAGACAACTCCTATCTCCGGTGAGATCAGCCTCTTACTCAAGTCATCTATTTAGAGGAAGAAGAGAAACAGTGAAAGAGAAAGTGAGATGGGAAAATTACGTGAAAATCTGAAATATTGGAAGCCGAAGGCAAAGTTTAATGTAAAACGTATTATCAAAAAAACGAATGCCATTTGGATGTCATAATCATGACCATCACCTTTGACATCTGCGTCGATCTCCATCTCGGCAACCTTTCTCTCTAACAGAGTGTTGACCCCGGGTAGGTTCTCTGTTCCAGGGTGAGTCAGCAGTATTGCGTCCACTCGGTCCAAGTGCCGCACCAGCTTCCAGAAACACGCTTGCGAGTCTGAGCCACCATCCACTAGTATCGTGAACCCATTTACAGCAAAGAAGGCGCAGTCACCTCTACCGGCGGGAAATACATAGCAACAAGGGCGAGATAGTTTGAGGAAACCAACAGTACCAGGTGGCTGGAGCAAATCAAAGGGAGACGGGGGATAGAGTGAACCAGAAATGAGAGAGGTAAACTCCCCAAGGGTCTCCATGGCAGGCAGAACCTCTGGGGGATTGATGTGGAGTTTCAAGGCCCCTGCGAGGAAATTATTCTCGAGGAGACAGCTTCTCCACTGGCCGATGTTAGAGCAACTTAGAGTCAGGCTGGTTCTGGAGACAGCACTCTCTTGATCTAAAGCCTGAGGAGAAGAACATTGTCAGGGACATATAGTGATGAAAATAAACAAGAGTTTATTTGTGTGGGTTTACATGCTAGTTTGCCTGTTTATGTATGTCTGAGTGTGTTTCACCGTACCTGCTTTGTGAGTATGTGCTTGAGCTGGTGTGGAGACAGCAGTCCTCTCTGTAGGAGCAGGTCTCCACTGTCCTCCACACTCTGGCCAGTCAGCACAAGCAGTTTATGGCCTGAGACCCCTGCTAGCAGACTGCAGACCTACCAGCAGAGCAGTAGAGGGAGTAAAAACAGAGAAGCAATCTGAAAAGAAAAGCATGACAGAAAGAGAGAAACTGGGAAGAAGATGTTTATGCAAGTTTGAACGGAAAAAAACTTAATGACATATGGTTAAGTACAACAGATGACAATGTAAAGACAGGGGCAAAAGTACATGAGTGGCAAGTTCCTACAGTGGTGGAGAGCGACTACTATAGAACCTCACCTCTGAGTGTACACTCTCCTGAGGTGGATTGATCAGCACCAGAGTGTCTAACACTCCTGCGCTATAGCGCAAGGACCTCTGACCTGGGGAGGCAAAACAGGGAGAACAAGACAGAGAGATGGCAACACCTTAATGAGGTGGGAAACAAGTGGACAGATTAAACCAATCAGAAAAAGGCCAATCAATTTAGTTAGGTCAAGAAAGAAACTGAAGGAGAAGATAAGACATTGAGAAATCAGACAACTATCAAATACATAAAATAGGAAAATAAATACAAGTGAAATAGTGAACTTAAAATGTCATATTTAGCCCTCTATGTAGAAATAAACAGAACTCTAATCTATGGGCAGATCTAGTGCACAATGTTTTTGTGGTTCCTAGTGTTACACAGACGGTCTGTGTTTTTTGTGGGTACTTCATACAAATGTACCTGCACAAAAACATACATACATAAAAAAACATGCATGTACAAACAACTGGTTAAAGGTCTACATTTTTAACAACCCAGAGGGTCCACCCATTTTTTGCGAGCCACTCTATCTCCTTCCTTCCTTCCTGTCTGCCTCTATGAAGGGTGCATTGACCAAGCAGATTACTGTTCTGCTTTTCTTTCGAAATATAAATAAAAAAACTTGCAAAGGGTTTACATAAAATAAAATCTTACCCCCTGTACCCTTGCACGAGAAAGAGTGATGCGATATGAAGTCCTGTAGATGCAGGTTCAGGTTGCACACATTTAGGTCCACATCCCATGAACGCACTCCTGAAAAAACATCACACACAAGCACACCCACATTTACTTTCTTATCTTCTCTCTGGCATCAGCCACCTTTACAAAGAATCACAACTGTTGCAATGCCATCAAATAAACCATTTCATTATTAGGTATAGGGTGTATGCGTAATTACTGTACATTATGTGTGGGCCAGAACATCATATACACAGTACTCGGCACAAGTTAGTACACCAACATTGTATTATATTATCATCACATTTCTGAAATACTAACACCAATTGCACTTATTTGATTTTCTACTGTTTTTAAAACATACATTCAATGATGCTAATGGGGCGTTGACAACGGATGCAGCCCATTTTACCATTCATAAGAAAAAAAAAATCTAGATTGGCGAACTGTAAGAAAATCTGGTTAGAAGTACACTGCCCTAAATCATTGTTAACTGCAGCCTTGCTAAAATATTAGGCTAAGTATTGGATTAAGCGTACCTCTCTCGATATCTCTGATTATATGTCCTGCCAGGCTCCGTCGATTTATTTGTCCAATGATCATTAGAAGGGTGTATTTGTGATCGCAGAGCTCGGCATTTGTTGCTAATTCATGCCTTGGCTCCTCCTGCACAGCTAGCACCCGGTTGAACGCCATGTTGGAATGTTTTTCTTGCACATGATGTAATGCAACAGAAGCAGCGACAGTAGGCCTACATTGTGATGGAATGTGGTGGGACAGTTTAGTTTTAGGGATTATAATGTAAACCTTTATGTGCGCCACCTATAGGCAAATTAACCATTATCGAACCTGCTTTTTGAATACTATTTTGTAATCCCATGTCTTGCATATCTACAGAGAGAAGTTAGTCGGCCATAGTCAATCATTGAAAAAAGATCGTATGACTAGTAGCGAGAAATCAGCGACATTAGTCACATTAGTGGTGTGACGTAATCAAACACGGCGCCCAAAATCGCAGTTCTGCCTTCAAAATAAGAGTTCGTCATTGAGATGAATGCAATAAAGTTGCTTCTGAAAAACTATAATTTTAGTTTTTGAGCAATTGAGCTCCAAATGTTTGATTTCAAGGGTCCGATGGTTATCTGAACAAATTACCCTCTTTTCTAAATGGAAAATAGTAGACTTATTTTTTTCTGTAAATGCTCTGCTAATTGGAGATTGAGAATTATTCCAAAGCGCTTAGACATTAAAGGATAGACAGAGGTTCAAGGGTCACATGAATCAAAGAATTTCATAAATTATCATTTTAAAACTTCTTTAGATTTAACCAGTTTAAAGGTCACAGATGTTTCAAAATCTATAGCAAGGCGTTGGTTCACTATTATAGCCTCATTCCATCAAACCTGTTTTATCTATATATATATATATATATATATCTCATTAAAACTTTTATTTTTAAGGTAAGACTCTGCTAACAATCTATGTATAGAATATTCTTATATTTGTGCAATTACAGGTTGAAAAGTAACATATATTTAAAAGTACATAGAAAGGTGTTTCTTCTCTGTTAAGGCCTCGATGCATTAAACCTGATTTATCTATATGAACAAAAGAAGATGTCTTAGTAAAACTATAAAATTTTCCTTACTTTAGACCCTCTGGTAGCAAAATATGCAGATATTATACTTATAATTACGCAATTGCACGTGTGGTAGAGGTTCAGGTCTTGAAGTCTATAGCAAGGCGTTTTTTCTCTGTAAAGGCCATATTACATTAAACCTGCTTTATCTATATGAAATATAGAAGTTGTCTCAGTAAAACCATATGTTTCTGTTTACCTTAGACCCTCAGCTAACAATATATGCAGATAATATACTTAGATTTGTGCAATAGCATGTGTGGTACAGGTTGAAAGGTCGCATATGTCTCAAAGTCTATAGCAAGGCGTTTATTCTCTGTAAAGGCCTCGTGACATTAAACCTGATTTATCCATGTGAAATATAGAAGTTGTCTCAGTAAAACCATATGTTTTTGTTTACATTAGACCCTCTGCTAACACAATATGTAGAGATTGTACTTAGATTTGCGCAATTCCATGTGTGGTATAGGTTCAAAGGTCACATATGTCTCAAAGTCTTTAGCCAGGCGTTTTTTCTCTGTAAAGGCCTCGTTACATTGAACCTGCTTTATCTATGTGAAATATAGAAGTTGTCTCAGTAAAACCATGTGTTTTTGTTTACCTTAGACCCTCAGCTAACACAATATGCAGAGACTATACTTAGATTTGCGCAATAGCATGTGTGGTACAGGTTGAAAGGTCGCATATGTCTCAAAGTCTAAAGCAAGGCGTTTATTCTCTGTAAAGGCCTCATGACATTAAACCTGCTTTATCTACGTGAAATATAGAAGTTGTCTCAGTAAAACCATATGTTTTTGTTTACATTACACCCTCTGCTAACACAATATGCAGAGATTATACTTAGATTTGCGCAATAGCATGTGTGGTACAGGTTGAAAGGTCGCATATGTCTCAATCTATAGCCAGGCGTTTTTTCTCTTTAAAGGCCTCGTTACATTGAACCTGCTTTATCTATGTGAAATATAGAAGTTGTCTCAGTAAAACCATATGTTTCTGTTTACCTTAGACCCTCTGCTAACACAATATGCAGAGATTGTACTTAGATTTGCGCAATTCCATGTGTGGTATAGGTTCAAAGGTCACATATGTCTCAAAGTCTTTAGCCAGGCGTTTTTTCTCTGTAAAGGCCTCGTTACATTGAACCTGCTTTATCTATGTGAAATATAGAAGTTGTCTCAGTAAAACCATGTGTTTTTGTTTACCTTAGACCCTCATCTAACACAATATGCAGAGATTATACTTAGATTTGCGCAATTGCATGTGTGGTACAGGTTGAAAGGTCGCATATGTCTCAAAGTCTAAAGCAGAATTCGGTTTTTTTAATTATAACGTTGTTGGCCCAGTTGCGGTGGGAACGTGCTTGTTTTTCGGATTAAAATGAGATATAACACTTTTTTGGTAACGCATTCATCTCAATGACGAACTCTTATTTTATTTTGAAGGCAGAACTGCGATTTCGGCGCCGTGTTTGATTACGTCACACCACTAATGTGACTAATGTCGCTGATTTCACGCTACTCGTATGACTACCGTTATGTACCTTAGGCTACTCAATGTGTTAAATAGCCTACTGCACAAAAATTAAAACCATATCATTTATAAATTACGTCACCAGTCAAATTGTTTTACGTCATTCAAAGCAGCGGTTTTTTGTAGCCTGCCTTCGAAGCCATTTAAACTTTGCTGTAGTAGGAAATGTAAATATTTGTATAATTTCCAGAACCTCAAAATTTGCTGTAAGTCATTTGATTCTAGAAATACATATTTATTCTTCATTCAAAAACGCAACAAAAAAAGTGCAAAAACTAAAATACGAAAGTAATTACAGTTTTACACCGTGTGACTCGCGGAAACCCTGTTCTTGAGCTGTGTGTGGTCGCAAGGCACTGTGGGATATTAGTTGGGATCTGCCTTTGTTGAAAAAATATTCAGCATAATATGCTTGAACAAACTAAATTGGATCAATTTGAAGTAAACCGTTACGCTGTATTTTCCCTGTACAAAAATAAATTAAAAGCACAGCAGAAACACATCCAAAGAAAGACGTAGAAAGAGTACAACTTTACCACAACTGGTTAATTTCACAGGCATATCTACTCTGTCCACAAATCAGTCCAGTCATTTATTCTCCATTACGGATCCCTGTGCTCTATGAAATCCAATTCAAAACCCTTTTACTGACTTTCAAATGCTCCTATGAAAATTCCCCCTCTTACCTCGAAGATCTAATCACACCCCACAGACCCTTCCGCTGTCTTAAATTAGGGGACAGCATGCTTCTCCATACCCGCTCGTTGGGCGACCGTACCCCCTCGTCTGTGGAATGCCTCCCAGACCAGCTATGCCAGACTATTTCACATTTTAAAATAGGCCTGGAAACTTTTCTATTTAAGAAAACTTACTGCTGTGGTTTTGTTTGTTTTTATCAATCTTTTATATTTAATTTTATCAAGATTTTGTCAATATTTTATGTCTAATATTATGTTTGTTGGTTGTAGCACGTGAGACTATTTCTACAATGTATAGCGCATTACAAATTAAATGTATTATTATTTAATATTATAAATGTATTATAATAATATTATTATTATTAGTAGTAGTAGTAGTAGTATTAGTAGGAGTAGTAGTAGAATAATTATTAGTAGTATTATTAGTAGTATTATTACAACCATAAAACTCATAATAGGCCTATACCCGATGCGCCATACGAGCGCATTACCCTATATGCGCAATTTCTTATTGAATAACTGTTACAGATAGGCCTGTATATACATATATATAAAAGTATCTTTATTGGTCACAATAGAGGCTACACAGAAGCCTATATATATCTACGTTGACAAAAGAGCAGCAGGTAATAATGCAATTGTTGTCTGTATGCAACACACATGCACTAAAAAATACTCTCGTCTTGGCCATTCCTTTAGATAAGTGTTTTTATCTCACAAACACTTGAGGACGTAAAAGTTGCAGGACGTCCCTCTTGGGCATCCACATAGTATTCCAATTCGTGCACCTTTACGCACGGCGCACATCTCACCCGCATCACACTGAAAATAACAATTGCATAAAAAAATATTTAGCCCTATTATAAAATATATTATTGCTTATTTCTGTTTGTGCTGGGATGAAGATCAGGAGTGGGATCTCACCGATGGAAGCCAGCCGAGTTTTTTCTCTGACGGAATTTGCTTGTTCCTTAGCTTCTCCAGAACTTCTTGTAAAGCTTCAATCTATACAGAGGAGACAACCACAAGAAAGCGTTTTTTATGATTTAACATCACCACAAGTGCTCACTGTTATTGTCGTTACACCTCCTTACCAAATCTTTTTCTTCTTGAGTTTTAATTGGGAATTCTATAGAGCGAGTTTCAAATGAAGAGTCTGCTCCGTGAGCCGTGCACAAATACGCACAGCAGGCAGTCGCAAAGACTAGCGTAAGAGCGCTGGCCATGGCACTGAATGGAGAATGTCTTCAGGTATTGATTCCGCTCAAAACAGCTTGACGAGGTCTGTCACGTGGATTGAGTGCTCTGTGTGGAGGGTATAGACGGACACCTCACTTTATAGCTGCTGCAGATTTCAATCTACTAAAATATTTATTGAAACTGATGGACGCACATGGGAGCAGTGACACCAGTGATGTTCACTGGTACGAATTAGATTAGTTCATTAGCCCCTTTGAAAAGTGAAATAAGGCTACTTATACAGTAAAACAAGTATGAACTGAATTAGACAATGTTTGCAATTATTTTTTCAATGCATTATGAACTCAAACTGCTCATTATTTGTTCTGATAGGATGATGGTAGCTGTAATATTAATTGTCCCCAGATCTGGATTACATTTTAGATGCCCCAAGGATATCATCTGGATAAGATGATTTGATTTGTATAATCATAATGGTTGTCATACTGTTCTACTCAAATCTTGCTTAAAGGCAATCCAAACAAAATACACTTAGTGACAAATGACCTGCCCATTTTGCCATCTTTAGCCAATAACCTGAAACCAGCCACAATCTTGACCTGTAATATTGACACGTGTCTCCAATCAAGAACCAATTTCCTGCTGTCTGAGTAACCTCAATTGACCCCAATCTGTGTGTGCGCGGGTTGTGCTTGCGCGCGCGTGTGCGTGTGTGTGTTTTAGGGCAAGCGGGACGTGCGTGACTAAAATCCCACAGATAGGCTACATCATCTGCAAATTCCCAGACCGATTAACAAATCCACCAAGCATGTTCAATTTCCCATTAAAAACAGCTTCCCTAATAAATCATTGGCTACATATCTCAGTGAACTATTTCGTTAGTAATAGTTGCATGGTAGGAATTTAATTACGTAGCCTAATTATCTTAGCATGAAGCAAATGGAACTATGAAACTTTGTCTAATAAGCTTGCAAACTGACATGGCTTAGCGAATGACGTACCATAATGCCAAAATTTTATCTAGTGTTGCGTTGCCTTTGTACAATGCGTTTGTCATCTTTTACAATTTGTTAGTTCATTACACAGCGTTGACGGTCAATGCGGAATGCGTTGTGGTTTGCATAATTGACTATTCTAAGGAGTTATTATTTAAATAACACTCACTTCTTGATTTGAGTGCATCATCATTATTACAATTAGTTTGAACATTTAGAAATAATGAACGTTGCTGATGATGATAATGCTGAGGATCGTTATCGGCATCATCATCATAAATAAAATCAATATTCACGACAATCTTTTGCCATTAAGGGGCAGTAACACGCCGAGTCAAGACAAGTCTACTCACGACGAGTCAAACGGATCCCAAAAAGACGAGAAAAACCGGAAGTTTACCTAGCTGTTTTCCAGTCGGCTAATAAGACGTTTCGTTATTTCTCGTTTAATTCTGCCTTTATAACGATTTGTCATGTCTGAAAGAAAAGTATTAAATGTAAGTAAACCAAGTTACGAAATAGTTTAGCTTTTAATGGTTTTAACCAAACTGAAAGGTGTAACTTAAATACAAAGTGAGCAATTTGCTAGCAAGGCTAGCCAGGCTGGCTAATAGTATGCGCTAACGTTAGCTAATGAACTAACAATGTCCATGCTGAGAAATTGTGGCTTTTTATAACGAAGAATCTAGCACATCATCATAAGTATGAACAGACAACACATCAATAAATCAGACTGAGAAATCGTTGTAACAGAGTAACGCTACATTAAATACCTTAGTAATATTAAACAACGTAACAAGGTATCTATGTATATAGTATGGCAGTATGTTCTCGGTAATAGATTTCCAGTTGAGGTGATGAGTTGATGCTTGATGAGGTGTTAGATTATTTCCAAGATAGGACGGTGTATGTTCTGAAATAATATGAACTCAACCTAATTACTGTGCATGTCCAACTAACGTTAAAGTTCAAACATGAAAGAAGAAAAACACCAACATTCACAATTTTCGCAAGAAGTCGTTAATTGGTCCCACAATTGCTTGCCAATGAAATACCAGATAATCATCATTCCTACTGTTCACGGAGACTTGCAATTTCCATTTGTGCCCTTGACAGAAATACTATCCACCAGATTTTGATCCATCCAAAATCCCAAAACTCAAACTCCCAAAAGATCGACAGTATGTGGTCAGATTGATGGCTCCATTCAACATGAGGTGCGTCATTCGACAATGTTTACTGTCCATTACATTTTTTCATATTATACAGTGTCATGGACTGATGTTTGACAATACCTTTAGAATATTCTGACTGTTTGCTTCCTATGTGGGTCTACCGCAGTATATAAAAAAAATGCATACATGCCACTGTCAGTGTTAAAGGTGTTTTGTTTGTAGTGTGTATCCACGTTTTGATGTTGTGGAGAAAAATTTGTATATTGTCTCACATCTCTTTTTGTGTAGATGTAAAACATGTGGTGAGTACATCTATAAGGGGAAGAAGTTCAATGCTCGCAAGGAGACTGTCATGAATGAGCTGTACATGGGACTACCTATCTTCCGTTTCTACATCAAGTGCACACGTTGCCTGGCTGAAATCACATTTAAGGTGAGTCTCTTTCTTTTTATGGTTCATGTTCAAGGGGCTGCTTCAATAATAAATAATGAAACAAGCTAACTGTAGGGTTGCTTGCCCTATTGTAAACTTACCTGTCACTTCCAGCAAGCATTGTTTCATTTGCACACACAAATTGTTTTGACTCTCGTTTCCACCCCCAGACTGATCCAGAGAACACTGACTATGCCATGGAACATGGAGCTACGCGCAACTTCCAGGCAGAGAAACTAATTGAGGAAGAGGAGAAGAAGATTCAGAGGGACAGAGAGGAGGAGGAACTGAACAATCCTATGAAGGTAGTTAAGGACTGTTAAGCGCAGTGTACAGCCAACTTGAAGAGGGAGCTGAATGTAGCATTAATGCTTTGTTTTATTTTTTAGGTTTTGGAGAACCGTACGCGGGATTCCAAGATGGAGATGGAGGTGCTGGAGAACCTCCAAGAGCTTAAGGAGCTGAACCAGAGACAGGCTCGGGTTGATTTTGAGGGAATGATTGACCAGTACAGAGATTTGGAGCAGAGAGAGAGGGAGCGAGAAAAAGAGGAGGACGAGAGAGAGACTAAGTGAGTTGAGAAAAAAAGACAATGTTATCTACCTAATGAATTGGTGGAAAAAATACTAGCAATGGTGGGAATAAGAAAACATTACTAAATTATATCAAGCCATTAGAATCATAACATAATCAAGCTTTTTTCTTTGACAACAGAGAGATGTTAGAGCGAGCTCTAGTGAAACGCCTAAGGGACTCGGACTCGGACTCAGACCAGGACGGAGAGAGTAGCAGCACAAAACTAAACAGACCAAGTGTTGACAGACCCACAGACATCTTGACCACAGACAGGCCTACAGACACACAGGTATGGCTGTTCAACAATATTCATAAAAACTAGAAGTACGGCGGAGCAAGATCAGTGTGAGAGATAATATGAGGGAGAATTCTCATATATGGTTTATCATAGGGATCAACAGTTGGGGTTGTAAAGAAGTTAAAGGTGGAGAGCTGGGAGAAAAGTGTGGGGACCCTTGGCAGTGGTAACACACTAGGATCTCTAGTGGTGAGGAAGAAACCAGCTGCAGTCGCCAACAAAACTGGTTCCCCTGCTGCTCCCTACTCAAAGCCAGGTGACATGCTCATTCATTGTGATCATAAATGATAATGTATTGTTTTTTTAACCTGTGTTTAATCTTTTCTCTAACAATAATTCTTCCCGTTTCTTTTATTTATTTTTATTTGCTCCCTTAATGGGGCCCAAGTTGAGCGTATTGCAGTTTACCATACGTAATTGATATATACAAGTTGCTATACATATGCTTCAAGTATGCTTCTGTTAGGCCTAAACACCTTTTTGCAACTTATTCATAAAGTTCTCTGTTTTGCAGTTTCCAGGATGGTTACAACTGATTCTGCCCAATCTGCTAAACCAGGCACAGCAAAGAATGGTTCATCTCTTAGCCTCCTTGGGGCATATTCTGACAGCGATGACGATGACAGCGATTAAGAGAGGCTATTGATGTGTTGGCTTCAAGGACTGGGTTAATTTAGACACAACTCAAAGCAGTGTTTTGAATCAGATTGTTAAAATGATGCATTAACAATATTGGATGAGGTGAAACTGGCAAAATCCATTCTAAAATGTATTTTAATAGATGCAGATTAAGCAGCAAAACAGGCTGTTTTAACCAGATTCAAATATGTGTTTTAAAACCATAACTCCTGATCCTTGCAGTTGTTTTTATTGTTTTGCTAAATCCTGTATAAATGTAGCCATCTTTTTTTGTACATCAAAAGTTGTATCATGTTAAATAATAAAAAAAGTATACATTTAATTTATAGGTACCTTTCTAGACACCCAAGGCCACTGTGCATGACATAGAATGTACAGTTAAAACAGTACAATATATAATTTAAAAAGCATTAAACATGGGACAGAAATAAGGGTATTGAGTCAGGGAAAATGAAGAGGCATGGAAGGTAGCAGGGAGGATGGACTCTGGAGGAAAAGTTATACCTGGGTGATCTCTGGTGCGTGAACTAATCGGCCCACCCAGTAATCCAAGTTAATATTATGCCTTGTGTATTGCACTTTTGACAATGCTTGTGTCAGAACTTCTGACCTATGTTTCCGATTTTCGTAAAAAAAAAATGTAGTTTCTGCCTTTTTACATTTGCTATTCGTATTTATAATGCCATAGAACAAGGTATGTTGCACCGTGAGGGCAAGGTAAATGAAAATTCCTCATACAGCAATCCATTAATAAAACAAAATATTATGTTACGTTGTCTGACCGGATAAGGCATTTGCCGAAAATTGGAGTAAAAAAGTCATGGCTGCGCTATAAAACAGCTGTGCTTTCAAACAACCCAGCATCTTTATAGACAGTGTCGGTCCAGTATCACAATCACTGATTTAATCAGTGGGGTCGTGAATTACGCTCCCTTTAAATTAGTGGTGGTACATTCACAACAATTAGCAAACGTTACCTGGATGCTAGCTAGCACGCAGGCTGACCCATTTTGTCATCGACAAGTGCATAGTTTATAATATTATTTTTACTTTACTAGATACACTTTACGATATAACCACGAATACATTTAGCAGTGTTAAACACACGTAGTGCCGGTTAGACTACCGCCGGGGACTGAAACGGAAAGACAAAAGTTATCGAAGCGTTATCTCTTGCTGGCTAAGCTAGATCCATGACAGTGGCTTGCTGTGGAACTTGGCTAACGCGCGGCTAGTTTGTTACTAGCTTGCTAGCTACGAATTCCAACTCTTTGTGACTGAGGCTGAATTTGATTTTGATCAAGCAACGTTTCGCAAAGCTGGACAAGTGAATGTCATTTGAAAGTTCGACAAGTCACAATTGAATGTAGCAACGTAGCTTGGAAAGGTAACGTTAGTAAATATTAGTGTAATGTTTTATTTCCATGGTCAAAACAATAATATTCAGGTTAGGCAAAGCCGTTAACCCGTTTAAGCTAATTTGGCTAATGTGTGTTACGAAATTAACTTCCGATAACTCCGGTATGTGCGGCAATATCTGATTTCGTGTGAACTGAATATTTGTACAAAACCTCTAGTATATTGCTAATATAGTTAATGGTCATTTGTCATATGATGTGACACTACTAGACTCTAGAGCACTTGAGGCAAAGCTATTGTAACAACAATAATTCAGAGTAGAAAACTACGGCACTGTGGCAGTTAAGTCATTTTAATTTCAGAAATCTCGTCACCTTAAATTAGGTATAGTGGTGGTTTGTGATATGATCTTTGACTTTGTGCTCTAATTCCATTTCTTTGTTCTCTTATTTATTTCAGACCCATGGCAAAGTGGCTGAAGGACTACCTGAATTTTGGCACAAGTCGTCGTGACCCCCCACAACCTCCAAGGCCAGATTATATAGAGAGTGATTTTCTTAAGGCCTACCGAGTCCAAAAAGATTTGGACTTTGAGGATCCATACCAAAGCAGTGAAAAAACAACCCAGAATGGCAGTTATAGTGTATGCACTGGGACACTGAGCTTGCCATCTTTCCCTCCATTTGATTCAATACTTTCCAACGGCGTAGAGGTATAAATGCTCCAAGGACAAATATTATGAGTTAATGAACACTGTGAAACCACTATTAACAGTTGTTAATAATCATTGTGTGTTGTTGTTCAAGGTTAAAGTCGTGTCACCTAAACATAGACTCATTAAAGTGGACTCTCAAGAGTTTGGGCGCTGTAATATCCCTTTGAGCCCAGTTGCCATTCAAGAGGAAATTGTAAATATCCTGCATTTTTATACTTCTTTTGTGTACATTGTCATTGTAACACTCACACTATTGGGTCCAATATCTGGTCAAATCTTTTGACTGGTTATATGTGTCTTTCTTGTTTTACTTTCTTAAGGTGGTTCCCTCTGCTCCTACAGTGGGGGATTTGGACACAGACTACTCTGACCCGTTCGACGCTCGTCCAGACCCTTGGGTCAAAGTGGACTGGGAGCACAGACCTTCAGCAGCAGATTTCAGAAGCTACATGGAGCCTTTTGAGGCCCAGAGAATTATCTCTGGTCAGTCTACTGACACCTGATGGGTACACCTGTTTTTTCACTGGTTCTATTTGGCTCTGTAACAGTTTTTGTCTCTATAGAGCTCCAGCACAGCCCAGTGAGTGGCAGGCCAAGAATTGTTGACAATGGAGGCCAGTTGTATGACAACCCTTACGAGGAGAAGACTCGCCAATACCACCGGACAGTGCCACCAAAACAGGGAGGAGAGGGTAACTTACTCCAGGGAGATAGTAGGGAAAGCAGGTTGCCGCAGGATGATGAAAGACCCGCAGATGAGTATGACCAGCCCTGGGAGTGGAAAAAAGAAAACATATCCAAAGCACTAGCAGGTAATTTGACAAGACGCATAAGCACACATATATCTAGATCTTTCAATAATTACATTTTCTACTCTTCCCCCCATTTCGTAATTCCAAACTTTTTCTATTTAATTGCATTTTCAGTGCAATTTGAAGGAGCAGAGTGGGATCGTTCCCTAGCAAAGCCAGAGCAAACCATGTTTCCCAAGACAAGTCCCACTTCTATCATAGCTACAGGGAGCTCATCTAGTTTCCGTAAACCCAGCGATAACATGCCTTTACTTGGGGAGAGAGTGGACCCATTGCTGCCCCTCGAAAGACAAGTGTACGTACCCAATGACATTTTAAGATTTCAGCTCTTATTTTTTTTCTCATTTAAAAATTGTAATACAAATAAAGAAAATTGGAATGTAAGTGTTTGAAGCTTCTTAATGAGCTTCTCAATGAGAATCCTCCCAATGAGAATCCTCCCAATCCAATACAGAAGCTTATTCCATTCAGCCGTAGCTTGTATTTAATTGCTTTGGATGTCTACAGAATGTTTATTTGAAACACTGATAGGTCTCTGTGGTTGTGTTTTTTATGGCAATGTGTACCTTGTCTTTCATTAACCTTTTGCCTTGGGTACACTGAACAATATTATGTAGTTATTCAGCCCACAGGATGGAGAATTTGTAGTTCCGCCACAATGTTCACTTATTTTATATACAGTAATAATGTTTTGTCATTTATTTGAAAACACTCTGGAAAGTGGGCTCATGCTGTTGATGTGCTTTGTATATACAGTTGGTACCATGGTGCCCTGAGTAGGCCAGAAGCAGAGACGCTACTTACACTGTGCAAGGAAAGCTCCTACCTGGTGAGGAACAGTCAGAGCTGTCGAAGCGACTACTCTCTGTCCCTCAGGTAGGCCCTCTCTCACGCTTTCTCCTTCAGTCTTTTTACAACCTATTCATACATTTATTATGGAGCCACTTGTCCAAACAGTGTTCTTAGACCTTTTTTAAATAAATTTTTTTTTATAATTCTCTACATGTTTTTTCTTGCTATGAGTAAAATACAACCCATCCAAACATGCTTTGAATTATTCATGTTTGGATAGTATTTTTCTGTGCTTTTAACAAAACACAGACAATTGTTTGTCTAATGACAATTATCTCTCCCTTTAGGAGCTGCAAGGGCTTTATGCACATGAAATTCACTCGGACTGCAGAAGGGCAGTATGTTCTTGGGGAGAACAGCCCACCTTTCTTCTCCATCCCTGAAGTCATCCATTACTACACTACCCACAAGCTGCCTATCAGGGGAGCTGAACACCTTTCTCTATTGTACCCTGTCATAGTTCAGACACTCTGACACAAAGCGCAACCCTGATGCTACTCAAAATGCGCTGAATCCTTACTATTTAAAACTGAGTTGTAAATAGGACTTCCCTTGCAAGGTGTCTGAACAGGGTGGAGCCTTTTGAGGTCATAATTTCTGTTCCGTTTACCGTCTACACTGGCAGCTCTTAAAAAGTGATCATAGTCTCTTCAACCTACTGTATGCCTGTTCACCTTCATTGTTAATTAAATACATTTTTGCTCTCAATTGATACCAAACACTATCGGCCATTTATGGTATGGTTAACACTCTTCATTACTCTTGTTTATACGCTCCAAAGACTGAAAAGAAAATGTAATTCTAAAGAAACTTCTGGGGATGGGGTACACTGCAGTGTATTTGTCCTGTCATCTCTGTTGTGATTGGACTCAAATACTGTCTTGATCAGTGCAAATATTCAAGTTACTTGCAGATGTGCTCCACTCAGCAGCAATATAAACCAAGGCTGTAGTCATTTAGTTGGCTCCTAGATTTTCTTACCTAACAGGAGAGTGAATGTGATGCTGATGCAATTTATTCTTTATGTCCTGGTCCCAATTGTGGTAGGCCAGCTCTTCAAGCAGACTCATGTTAGGTTATATCAAAGGTAAATTAGTAGAGCTAGCTTACAGTAGCAGACAAAACAGGATTAAAGCTTTAGGTTTTGTTGTATTGGAAAGCAATCTTTACTGTACTATTTTCTAAGGATTATATAAAAATGTTGACTGAAAATAAAGTGTTGTAGGCCTATTTGTAGGTTGGTATTAGAATGCATGGTTTTGTTACAAATTTTTATTGTGTTAAGTGTTCTTTTGTGTTTTGCTGGTCTTTGAGCCTTATTCTGTGACACCTGCACTGCGTCATAATACCATAGCAACCGGCTGCTTTTATTGCTGCGAAGTAGTCCTGGTCTCTAAGGAGCTCGAGGCAGCAGCGACAGGTAAACTTATCAAATTAGGAAGGTAGTGAGTATGAATATATATAGTATATTTTCAGTGGCCTTATTGAGGATAAATAATGCAGTCGTGTAACCCATCTTTATTATGAGTAGTCTATTGCATTGCTTGTCTAAACCCTATGCTGACTTCTGAGGTAGTCTGACATTGCACTGCATGGTACCGTGTAATTTACAGTAGGCATAGGCTATGTGTGTTAAGAGGTTTATTTCCCTACTAAGTTATATAAACAAGAATGAGATCTATTTCCCAGACATAACTTTAAAACAATGCATGACAAATAGAAGAAGAAAAAAACTGCACATCCTTAACAACATAGGCAGATTTGCTAATCGTGCAGGCAATTAAGAGAGTGCGTCATTGTGAAAATACCTCAACTGAAATTTTTTTTTTTTGTCTTATGTTGATCATCAGCAGTTCCATGGCAACTCGGACAGAACAGCTCGCTAGGCCCAAACCCAATCTACTGAGATTCCCTGACCGGTAGCGCACAACCTTTTCTTTCTATCTCTCTTTCCATATTATGGAATTTGTAGGGGAACTGATGAAACGTTCTGTCCCCAGTCGCTCCGTATACTGGCTAGATGAACTCCCACCTGAAAGATCGCGCTCTACAACTAGATTTGGTGCGATTCTTTTTGTGTTTGGTATCGTTGTCTATGCCTCTCCTTTTAACCTGTTTTTATGATGCCTGATGTTTAACTATGTGTGGTATAGAGTTGACTCCTCACTGGTCCCAGCTGTGTGAAAAAAGGAGACAAATTCCTGTTTTTGAGCAAATAAGGTAAGGCTTTGTGTAAATGATCAATGAATGCGTTGTGCAGCTCATGCAGCCCAGTGTGTCTTATTTTCCCACTTCCTATTTACTGTTATGACCCCACCATCTATACCTCCTATCATGACTTGCTTCCTTGTCTGTGCCTCCCTGTTTCCACATCTGCTCTTTGACACAGATTCATTTCTCCTCCATTATTGAACCCTTTTATCTTTATTTATTTTTTGCCAATACAGTTTTTCTCAATCGCATTGCCGCAATTCTCGAAACATTTTGAAAGTTCTCAGCACCGAAGATACAGTGCCCAAACCAGCTCATACGTGCAGCAAAACACCATAGTTGCAAAATAATGTAACTCACCCAAAACCTTTAATTCATGTGTCAAAATCTGTATTATTTAAAAGTTATTGTTTCAATGAATAAGTCATTGCCACCAAAATTGCACGTTCCTTTGAGATTGTGTAGAACCTTGGTGGTCAAAATGTTTAGATGTTTTGTCAGAATGACAGTGGACTCTGGCCTCATCTCATAATTTCCCAACAGTGTTGTCCTGCATGTTTTCACTGACACTGAATGCCTACTGGTCCAGACTCATTCTTCTGAAGCTAACTGACTGCTATTGTGTATCAAAGTGAATACTCTTCAGATGGCGATTTCAATAGTCAAAGGTTTTATTAACAGTAACACTTTGTAAAACAAAACAGCACTCGCATTTAAATGTAATGTGAGAAAAACAAATGTATTCCTCCTGAAATGGTCACACTAACTGAAAATGTACACAGCACAGAACAAAACACGTAGCCTATCAACACCAAAAAACATAATGTGGAAGCAAAACATAGGCCTACTAAATGCAGTAATACTTACAGTAACAATAAACTCCACATTTGTTAGTGAAGTTCGAGTTTCACCTGACTTACTACTTATCAATTTAGCTGACTTTACTTTATATCAACACAATTTATGGAATGTTTTCTCGGCTGATTTTGACATTTAGATGGACTATTCTGCATGGGATGACCTACACGCGATTGAGAAAAACTGTAATATCCCTGAAATATTTCTACTTGCCCAGACTATCGCCTATTTCGAGGGTAAGGGCTTCAGCGATGAAGGCCTGCCCTTCCAGTCGAGTGGTTTCTCTAGCTCTACCTCGCCTTCCTTCAGGTGGCTGGCAGCCTGACCGCCCTGTTCTAGGCACTGTGAGTACTTCCGTTACTTCTTTACCCTTGACATATCTGTAGCAACAATTTTAGAGGGTTTAATAGATTCATATACAGTATATATAGATGTATAGAAAATAGAAGGAACCACATGATTCCAAGAGATGATTAATGGATGGCTTTTACTCTCTGGTCCTAGCTGAGCAGAGCAGTGCAGACAGCAATAGCCAGTCCAAGGATTTGTCAGCTGGCCTGGCCCAAGAGAAGACTGGGTCTGAAGTCCCCACAAAGCTTCCAGACTGCCCTTCCAACATTTCACCCTGTTACCATTACTTCACGTGTACAGCACCTTGCCAGTAAGCGTTTCAACTCCGTAAACACTGGTTACATCCAACTATTGACTCTTAGCAGCATCTCCAGAGTAATGCTTGTGATGTTTTTGCTTCTGTGTAAATCTTTCAAACCTATCCCTTTTTTGTTTGTCATCTCCAGCCCCTAAGCCTGAGCATCCCCAATACTTGGCGGATCGGCCAGTGAGCAGGCATATTCCTCGACCAGTAAGAGAGGCTGTGCCCAGTGAGAGGGTCCAGGTGCTATCTCGTGCCAAAAAGAGGATGGTACTTTTTGAGGGTTATAACCCCTACACTGTAAGCCAGGCTGCCCGCTCTGCCACTGCATCACCTCGAATACAGGAGCTTTGTGTACCTATAGCCCGCAAATGCAACGGGAAATAGACAATTGCTGAGAAACAGACAAGAAAAGCCAGTTCTTCCCTATGTCGTCTGATGCTTGACCCCAACTATTTAATTGTATAATTGTTACTTATGTTTCCAATCTTATAGGCAACATTTGTTGATTACTGACTAAATCATTTCAGTCTTCATTGGTTTGACTAACCTTTCATTGATTGGTTTATTCATCAAACTGCAATAAAAATATTATTTAACCTGAATTGGTTAAATTATTGGGGTGAAGCTTGTGTGTGTTTGTTTTTTGTATGTGTGTGTGTGTGTGCGTGCGTGTCGATGTGTTAGATAGAGATTGTAGATGGTGAGGGATCGATGGCCAGGTGTGTTAAAAAATATTTTGCTGTGTTTTATATGACGAGAAGCACAATACGTTCCAACAAACTAGCTTTTGACAAACTCCTCATGGATGGTAGGAAATAAATCTTGCATTGGCTCAATTGGCTGTAATTGCTTTGATACCTTGAGAAGCTTCGCTTGTGCTCATTTGAGACACATTGATATTCACCGATCAGCCAAAACATTAAAATCACTGACAGAGGAAGTGAAAAACATTGATAATTTTGCTCCAATTGCACCTGTCAAGGGGTGGAATATATTAGGCAGTAAGTGAACAGTTCTTGAAGTTGATGTGTTGGAAGCAGGAAAAATGGGCAAGCGTAAGGATCTGAGTGACTTTGGCAAGGGTCGAATTGTCATGGCTAAACGACTGTGTCAGAGCATCTCCAAATCTGCAGGTCTTGTGGGGTGTTCCCAGTATGCAGTGGTTAGTACCTACCAAAAGTGGTCCAAGGAAGGACAAACAGTGAACCGGCGACAGGGTCGTGGGCACCCAAAGCTCATTGATGTGCGTGGGGAGCAAAGGCTGGCCCGTCTGGTCCGATCCCACAGAAGAGCTACTGTAGCACAAATTGCTGAAAAAGTTAATGCTGGCTATTGTAGAAAGGTGTCAAAACACACAGTACATCCAAGCTTGCTGCGTATGGGGCTGCATAGCCGCAGACTGGTCAGAGTGCCCATGCTGACCCCTGTCTTCCGCCAAAAGCACCTACAATATGCATGTGAGCGTCAGAACTGGACCATAGAGCAATGGAAGAAGGTGGCCTGGTCTGAGGAATCACATTTTCTTTTAGATCATGTGGATGGCCGGGTGCGTGTGCGTCGTTTACCTGGGGAAGAGATGGCACCAGGATGCACTATGGGAAGAAGGCCAGCCAACGGAGGCAGTGTGATGCTCTGGGCAATATTCGGCTGAGAAACCTTGGGTCCTGACATTCATGTGGATGTTACTTTGACACATACCTCCTACCTAAACTGTTGCATAAAGTACACCCCTTCATGGCTACGGTATTCCCTAATGGTAGTGACCTCTTTCAGCTGGATAATGTGCCCTGCCACACTGCTAAAATTTATCAGGAATGGTTTGAGGAACATGACAGAGTTCAAGGCGTTGACTTGGTCTCCAAATTGGGGTGTGCTGGAACAAGTATTGGAAGCCCCTCCTCGCAACCTGCAGGACTTAAAGGATCTGCTGCCAATGTCTTGGTGCCAGAGATACCACAGGACACCTTCAGAGGGCTTATGGAGTCCGTGCCTCAATGGGTCAGAGCTGTTTCAGCGGCAGGAGGGGGACCTACACAATTAGGCAGGTGGTTTTAATGTTTTGGCAAAAAAAAATTTATAGCTGACATTTGGGCAGGACTGATCGACTCATCGAAATACTAACAAGTTACAACATATTGTAAGTGAACATTGTGCAAAACAGAGTACACCGAGAGAGATCAAATGGAAATTAAGAATACATGTAACAATACACATATAAAGAATACAAACGAAAAGCATGTTTTGATCTTTTATCCTAATCCGTTAAAGTTATACTTTTTTTACTAAACTATTGTCCTAATTAGGCTACATATAGCTTAGCAGCCTAGTGCACGTAATGTTGATTACACAGAGTATTTCTTCTATACTATAGGGCAGCGTTTCCCAACCTTTTCAAACAGTACGGCACTCTTGCATGTAATATTCTACCAAAACAAAAATAAAACAAACTACGTAGCAGTAAGTACTCAGGCTGGCATGAGAACAGCAAAGAACAATCTGGCAGTGCGTGTGTGGAAAACTGGACACTAAATAGTGGCAGAGTCAATGACAATTAGATGTGTGTGCAGGTAAGCAGCAGGTGTGTGTGATTGTCCTGATTGCAGCGGTGCAGAGTGAAGCAGGGGCGTGGCAGAGTGAATGAATGACCTGTACCTGGTGGTGCAGGCTGTGACAGGATCATAAGTTTATGTTACAAAAAGTCTCTTTGGACGTTTTGTCACGGTCATTATACAGAAGCACATTTTCCGTTACATATAATATGTCTGCCTTGTCTGCATTTACTCTCATAAACCTAGAAAATGACTGTCCCATAGACAACAAAAACACAGACACACTTATAGCACATACAACAGGAGCATTCTTCATCATCTATAAGATGAAGAAATTGGTTTGTATAATTCATCAGTTAAATAATGGGAATAAGTTGCTATATTATATAGACCTAAGTGGCAGAATGCGCAAGCATATTGCTTTGTTGCTCATGTCTGCCTTTCTGCTTCTTTCAAAACCACATTCCCATGAATATTAAGATCAGTAAAAGTTGAGTTGGTGTATAGGATATTGGTGTAAAACCTGTGCGTTTGCTTAGTTAACCACTTCCTATGAAAAATATTCCTTTTTAAATATGCATGGTTTTTAAGTAGTTTCAATAGTTCTGGGGAGAGGAAGGCAGGGCAGTGAGCGGAGGATATCCCTGTTTCATTATTCATACAAAAGCTTTTAGAAAAATTTGTTACTCCAATTCAGACAGTGTATTATACTTAATCTGTTTCCAGAATGTACTGGTGTGCAGTTTGCGGGACTGACATAGCAGTAGAGTAGAGTTTTTTTTTTGTTTATTTATTTATTTATTTGTTTGTTTATTTATTTATTTATACAGGGTCGACTGACTGAGACTACACGTCTCTTTTGCTGTATTGCTCTGTTTACAAAGAACGTAATGAAAAATAAAATGAAAAGATTTAAAATAAGTAATAATACAATGGCCTATGTTTTACGATCCAATATGCTTTTACAGTTCGTCCCAAACAAAATTCCACAGTTTTGGTCCTCTCTAGAATGGCTCAGCACATGATGCATCTTGTTTATCAAACAAGATGGTGAATGTCCATTTGCAGCAACTTCTGTCCTAAAAAGTAATGAATGCAAACCATTTTATTTTCCTAAATTTCTTTTCTTTTACAGTTTAGTGTCACTGTTATTAATAGTTATGTAGGTGATGCTGCTTGGCTGTTTGGAAAATGTAAATAAGATTGACATCAGTACCCTCTATCATGTCAGATCTAGAGAATATTTCCTTTAACAGATGCTAGAATATCCTTTAATACAAGACATTGATACGAGACATAAGCCTAACATAAGACAACCTTTTTGTGTTTGTCAGAGAGAGAGACACACACACACACAAATAACCTCTCTGTTTTGACTCATGTTGTCTCGTTCTCTCCATTCTGTCATGTCACTGAAGAAGTAACCACTCTGCTGACATCGATGAGACAGGTATCCCAATGGGACAAATCGAATAATTCTCCTGCCACACAAGAGATACACACTACTCGGTGGAAATCAACTGCTCTGTGGAATTTACATTTTGCATAATCATCCGAGCTCAAAGTCTTGATGCCGAAACATCATTAAAGCGTCCCTGTAGGAGTGGCAGGGAGGAGGGTAAGGTCACTGTCTGGCTGTATCCTCTGTGGTCTTTTACACCAGAACAAATAACATGTTTTTTCTTTTCTGTCTTCATTCCACTAATCCTCCCCCCCATCTCCATTTGTCCTCAGTGATGCTTTCCCCTGTGAGTCTTGTCAGTGTATTGTCAGTCAGAGGTAGACCTGACTGTCTCAAGGTAAGATGGAATCCTCCTCTGACCTATGACGTGACTGACAAAGAAATCTCAGTGGGGAAACTGCTGTCTCAGATTCAGTACACCAGCAATCTACAGGTTAGTAACACACACATCAACACACAAGCGGAGCGTGTTACAGCAGACAAAATACACACTTATTGATAAAAACTGCTCTCCCCATGTTTTGTTTTAATGTCACAATCACTTTCAACTGCTTCTGGTTCTCCGCTCCCATTTCACCCTGCAGCCGGAGCCACGGGCTGCGGTTATACAGAATAATAACAACACAGCATGTCTCATTAAATCAGCCACCAACTATACTGTCTGGATACGTCACCAATATTATAGTAAGGACAGTCATTGGAGCCCATGGAGTAACCAATGCCAGGGGAAGACAAAGGAGGATGGTAAATAGTTGTTCTACTATGTGTCTGGATGCTATTTTGAGTGGGGAAAAGACACAAAGTTCCTTCACAGATGAATGCACTACTCTTCCTTTTTTTTCTACATGTCCCTGTCTGTGTTTCTCTATCTGACCTTTTCAGCCCCATCTGCCGCTCCTATGTTTTGGAGACAAGTGGAAAAAGATAAATAGGCGGGGATGGAGAAATGTCTCTCTGCTTTGGAAGGTGAGATTGTGTGTGCGTGTGTGCGTGCGCTTTTGTGTGTTGGCGAGGTTATTGTACTTGGTGTGCGGGTGTATGATGGACTGTTAACTGTGCTTGTTTGACCGTTTATTTTTTTCTCATTTCATCATCTAAATTAAGCTACGGTTGACTTCTCGTCATACAATGATTCATTTTTGGCGCATGATCATACATTGTGTTGAGAATGCCATTTTGGGAATACCTACACGTTAAACCTTGCTTTGGATTCTTTCTAAATTACATCATGGTTGTCTGACAGCCTTTGCATCTCTCATGTGCCAATGGAATATTAAATTACTACAACGTGACATGTCTGAAGGGAAACGCTCAGGTTGTGAAAAAATATGAACGTTGTGGAGTCTTGCCTATTACTACAACTTAATGCAATCTGCTCCTACCCCCGGAGTCATGCTATTGCTCCCTCTCCGCATCTAACTCTGCAGGGACCTCCCTCAATGCACAATTATGGTTTAGGGGGCTCAGTGAGACAGGTAATATGAAAATAAATAGGTAAGGAAAAATAAACAAGATAATCTATTTGACTAAGACTCCAATTCACAAGTTATATTAGACTTTGCTTCTGCTTCAGAACCACAACTCTCAGTGCAAGCCACAGTGACTGCTGTAGATGACCAAAATATCCATGTGCAGTGGAAAGCTTTGGTTGACCAATCAGTGAGTGGCTATGTATTGGAGTGGTCACGTGTTACAGAAACTGAGAGCTCTGACCTGCACTGGGAAAGACTGGACAATATGAGCCACGCACTTAACATCAAAGGTAAGTTATTTATGTTTGCTTATTTTATCTGCACTTGTAATTTCTGAGGTTTTTACATTATTTGCAGGTGGGAAAACAGAAATCTAATTGTCTTTTTGCCAATGTCGAAGGCATGGAAAACAGGAATAGATTTCCTCACAAACTGATCTCGTTATTTCTGTTTCGGTGTACTGAATAGTATATAAATTTTTTTACCGCAAAATTATTGTTTCAAGCATTATTTCTAACCTTGGCAATGTCTTGACTATATTTTCTATTCATTTTGCACCTCATTCTATGAATTAAAGTGTGTGTTTTCATGGAAAACGTGAATTTGTCTGGGTGACCCATATTTTTGAGCGGTAGTGTATGTAGAAACCCTTTCAGAAGTCCTATTCTCCTACCTATTTCATGGGGCATGTGTTACTGTGCTGTTTGACTCAAGACTTGAACTCCTGGTTCTTTACGCCGTGTCAGTCAGAGCACTGTATGGAAGGAGAGGTGACGGACAAGCGACAACAAATCACGTCTACACACGCCAAGGAGGTCAGGCCACAGAAAAGTCACTTTGCATCTAAAAACAGACAGAAAACAATAAGACGATTCCATCACCCAAGACATATGTATTATTATTACTCATATTATTCCTGCATTACAATTGTTTCCAACTTGGATCAATCCATCACTGTAATTAGTAAAACATGAACAATAATTTTAGACAGATCAGTCCAAATTAGTGATCCTGGTCTTTACCAAAAGGTTGACAGCCATTCCATCTGCATATAAGAATTGTTGCTATTAGTCCAAAAAGTCCTTGCAAAAACTTTTGTGTTCTCTACAGTGGCATTAGTTGGTCCTATCCTGGTTCTTGATATATCCAGCGAAGGTTTAAAGCTTGCCTGGAAACCCATACCTGTGGAGAAGCAACAGGGTTACGTCCGAAACTAAACTCTCCATATCACAAACGCAAATTAACACAGCATCCGTAAGCTATCCCCTGCTCTCAATTACCTGCCTGTCCCCAAAATAAACGAGCACACAAACCGACAAATATTAACATATGCTTTGGTTTAGTTTCTTTTCTTCTTTTTGTAGAAGTGTGTGTGCCAGCTGAGGATGAGACGTACTCTTTAAGTAAACTGTCACCAGGACAATACACAATGTACATGCAAGCCACCACTGATGCAGGCACTGGAGTCCATCTAATAATAATAATAATAATAGATGTAATTTATATAGCGCTTTTACAGGTGCTCAAAGACGCTTTACAAGACAGAGTAAAACAAAACAAAACAAAACAGAACAGAACAAGTTAAATAAATAAATAAACAGAACAAATTATATATCAAAAGTAAGGGTGAAAAGGTGGGATTTGAGGGCTGTTTTGAAAGATGTTCAAAGATGATAGATGAAAGATGATGTGAAAGATCTATTGCTGTCGTCACAGGTGAAACAACACAACTACACTGACACACACTTTTAATAGTTTAGCTGTGATTGCATTTCTCTAGCTGTTGGTTTGCTTGCGTGCTTGCACACAGGCTCGGAACGTGACTTAGCAGTTGTGGTAGTACTGAGCTGCATTATCTTCCCATCTTCACCGCCCTCGTGCTCCTCATGCCCATAATACGGCTAGGACTAAGTAAGAGGCAAGTATCTCTCTCTTTATTGATTTATCTCTCCCTCTGTTAATCTTTGCCATTGTAGGGTATACACTTTATTATTAAAACCCCTTAAATGTGTTTTTTTTAATATATTCGTTTTCCTACTAATCTTTTACATTGGGCTGCTTTCGTACACATGTACCACATGCTATGTAACTTGGAGATATATTTGTATAGCACAGCCCTAGAGGCTTCCTTGAAACTAATGTGTATAATGTATAACTTCCAACTTCTGAACTTTTTGCATGTTGTATTGTACATAGAATAATCCCTTTTATATTCTTATACTTGAATATGAACTGTCCAAGTTTGAACTAATCACTACCTTGCAGGGTTAAGCAGCATGTCTGTCCAAAGATCCCTGACCCCTCTCAGAGCAGCATGGCACATTGGATCCCCAAAGGTGCCGCGGAGGTAACCCGAGCTCTAATCCCTGTTCCTTGGGGGGTTATTTAGATATATGCAATTACTGACCCCTTCATGCGTATATATGCAATGTATGAATGTTACCATAAAAAAACATGTATAATATTGTTTTGCTCCTCTTCCACAGGGTATGAACAGGCCAACAGTAGCACAAATACCCAACACCCAGTACTCAAGGCCACTGTTAATGGGTGAAACATCACAGAACTACCCTGTTTTCTCTTATCAGAATCAGGCAACATACTCTTTTCGCATTTACTCTCCACTGGTAAAAGCTTTTTCGTCATACAAAGACGGAGAACCTGAAGAAGATCCATAATTACGACCCAAACAAAAGCTATTGCCACCTTCCCTGCTGAGAAGAACATATTAATTACAGATCTCTCATATAACTATATGTACTCCCAAATTCAGTGTTCAAATTCCCTACCAACCTATACCCCGCATGCTGGTGGTCCCTGTGTTGATATCATGGTACCTTTAGATGCAATGACAGCAAACCTCCAATAGGTGAAGCCATTGAGCAGTGTGACTTTCTGCAAGCAAAGCATCTTGATACTTTCCAGTTTCTCTGAAGAATGATCATGGTCCCAGCATTGCATCGCCATATCTATTTTTATCTCAAGCTTGTGGGAACATTTCTCTGTCCCTTTCCCAATCATGCAGATACTCATTTTCTTTTAAATATGTTTAAGACAATTTCCTCAATGTCTCACTCTCTCGCCAACCAGTGACTATAACTCCCTTTCTTTTTCATCGACAAGTGACCGTCTCTCTCTCTCTCCCCAACTAGCAGTTTATGTGCCATAACCCTTTGTAAACCCTCTGATTTCTTCTGCTGCCCCTTCTCTATTTCTATTTCTTCCCCCTCCTCTCTACATCCTCCACTTCCTGACACTTTCTCCTACCCTCCGATCTTTCCTAACAACCGCTCAGGACGTGATCCCTACCTTCCCCATCCTGAACAGATGGGCAGGTGATAAGATGGTTACCTTTTTGAAATGTATTTCAGATTATGTTGTGCAGTGCATTTAAATTTTTCACATTAAGGCCATGGCCTGGACAAAACGTTTGTCTGCTTTTAAAGTGTATGGGCTGTTGCAAGTAATGCAATGACAACTACCCCCCTAGACTTTCCCATGAGCAGAATATGAAATTAAATGTGATGAAACGTCTGAGACACACTGTCATGGTGTTGTGGGAGGAAGGGGTATTATTCTGATTGGGAAATTACTACACTTGCACCGCTGATGGGGGGTAAAAGTACAAGGAGGGGGCCCATTATGGAATAGGTACAATGTACATAGAGGTTTGTCTCAATCTGTTTGTGAAGCGCGTATGATATTTTTTGACAGTACTATTGGGTGAGTATCAGATGTTATTGTAGCATACTGGAACCGGCAAATGTTAGAAAAATGTGATGCCTAAACCAACATGTCATTCACAATGCAGAATGTCTTCAAAATGTTTTCTGTCAAGATCACATAAATAAATTCTTCCAAAAATCCAAAACTTCTGTCAGTTTGTCTGTTTGAGTTTCTGGAAGCACAATGGGGACATTAACTAAATGATGTGGCTTTGCTATCGGGGGAAACATCCACTTGGAATTCCAAACAATATTGCAAGGTGATATTGGTAAGTAATAGGCCTATAAGTTATTTATTTTGTATCAGGCAGAGCACATTTTCTATTCCACGCAACGGCTTTTGTAACTAAGTTGTGAGTATAAAAGAGAGAATGCGGTCATTTGGGTCTACTCTACTTTTTAGAGGAGGTTTTCAGGAAGTGTTTATTATCTGTCCGTCGTCGTGAACGCACAATGTTTTGAAACAATACCCGACCCCCACATTTCCGCGCGTTGAAAAGGGCAAGGCACCACTGTGTGCCGCTGCTGTAAAAGCGTCGCGTCTTTGAGTGCTCACCTATTGTAAACAAGGTTGGACAGGTAGAGAAGTGGAACCGGAAGAACTAGCAAATCGTGTTGCTCTGATCTTCATCTATTAGTAACTTTAGTAAATATATTGGAGGTTGCAACTTTTTGAAAGTTTAATGTACTGTTGATATTTAAAAATCACAGAGAAATGACGGAACAAGGAAAGAAAATGATTTTGATTGCAGCAGATGTTCTTTGTGTCTTTGTTGGTAAGTAATCACTCCATTTCACTGATAACATGGCTGAAAAATTGTTTTAGGCAAAAGAAAAACTGCGCAATTTCAATATACACAGGATAGGATGTTATAATATCCATTATGCCATACTCCAAGGTGAGCTCTTAAACAACTCCATTTGTACGCATTAGCGCTTTCAGCCCATTAAATCACAGTCTGTGACAGACGATCTTAACTCTTTCCATATAGTGGGTATTGGGCAATAAAGACGCGTGTTACGCGCGCGCGCGCACACACACACACACACACACACACACACACACACACACCCTTGGGTAAATGGATCGATGCCTTCTTTCTTTTCACGTGCTGACTACTATATAGGCCCAACATTCAAGTTTCCTAGGTTAGCAAAACCTTTCCTGTAGTAGATTTATTTTCAGCTATACTTTAAGATCAGAAGTTCAGGTAATAAGCGTAATAATACTAGTTATACAGTAAGTCCTACTCCTAACTTGTACAAACAAGTTGTGGTATTTCATAGAATAGTTATTAATAGTAGAACAGTGCATGTTCTAATATATTGAATGTATGGAATTAATTGATGGCAGAATTGATCAGTTATTTGGCCTGGCTTGATCATGTAGTTTGTGAATTCACATAATATTCGTGAAATATTGATTCTGGTGTCAGACAGTGACTATATTGCATTTGAATGTTTGAAACATCAACGAAAGGCCTATCTAATACTATCATATTTTATACTAGTTTGGATTTAGTGTTTGTCCCTGCTGTTCCGTGTGTAAGTGTGTGCGTTCTGTTTGTATGACATGTGAAGAAAGTTTTTGTTTTTTTGTCTCCCAATTTTGTTTGACTAAAATGTGGCACTCTGCTAGTTCGGACTACTACAGGAATCTGCCCTCATGTCTGAATAGACTGAATAGATATTCTCAACCCTTTCTCCTCCCCCTGTTCTTTTCTTTTCTCTTTCTCTTTGTTATCCTGATATAAAGCTGAAAACCCTGTAGCGCTGTGAAACCAATCCTTTGCAAAGTATGTATGGGCCATAAATAAATGTCTAACAAATAATTTATTGGCCAATATAATCTAAATGTGGATTATTTCTTAACAGATTGTAACATCTTAGAAGCATCAATGTTTCCACGTAAAGACAGAAAACATCCTGTAAAGTAATCAACTATTTCAATATGTTGTGTATGATGATAGTAATAGCAATAATGGTTTGGAAGTATTATACTTAGACATGCCATCATTTAGAAGCACAAGAGTGTTCTGTGGTTCCGTGGTTAGCCAATCACTCTCAATTGTCTGTCTGTCTGGGTCATCTGAGTGTGTGTCCCCGTTGAAATCTGTTTTCATCACAAAAGTTGTTTTTGAAACAAATGATTAAGGTTGAAGATCAGACAACAGATCTTTTTCTCATCTTGCTTTCCTCTCTGATTTCGTCTTCCATCACTTTTTTTACTTTGAGTTGCATCTATGTCTGTGTGTTCGTGTGCGTGTGCGTGTGTGTGTGTGTGTGTGTTTGTGTGTGTGTGCAAGTAAATGAGAGACCTACATTTGATTGTTTGTATAAAAGAGAGGCCGTATGTTTGTGTGTATATATGTGTGAGAGAGAGAGGGCGAGTGTGTGTGTGTGACTGTGTGTTTGATTTCCTCAACGTGGCAGCAGATTAATATAGTGGGAATGTGCTGAGTGTCTGAATGTTACTGAACTCCGGAGCTCAATGATTCTTTTATTCTTAGATCCCTCTCTATTCTCTGTGCGGTCCCTATCGCTCTAATGTTCTCTTTGCTCCCTTTCCCTTCCTCTCCCTGCCCTTTTCTTTGTCTGCACTTTTAACAAAGAACTGTTCCTACCCCACACACACACACACACACACACACACACACACACACACACACACACACACACACACACACACACAGAGAGACAGACAGACAGACAGACAGACAGACAGACAGACAGACAGACAGACAGACGTATTCAAGTATTCAACCTTGAGCAAAGTAGGCTCACACACACAGCCCCTTGCGCTTCATGCACGTAATTTCAGCTTTTACTTGTCCAAACAAAAATGCCCTTAAATGGCTCCCTAGCTGAAGGATCAACGTAAATGTTGCCCCAAAAGAAAGGCGTGCAAGGCAGTTTGCTGGTTGGTCATGTTTATTTAGAAATATCTTGTCTTTCTCAAGGCTTGTTCTTGGTACTGTTGTAGATTAAAAATAAAAAACTTAGATTGAAGGATTGAATGGTTTGCAAATGTGTTTTCAGGGCCATGGTTCTTGGTCAGCACATAGACAACCATGATATCAGTTGACAGGAAATAGAAGAGGAGTGAAATTGTTTTAATTTATATTGATATATGGTTGTGAAAGGGTTATAATATTAAGGTTGTGAAATCTCTCCAACTCCCTTTTAAGAACTGTTCCTGCTGTCTATGTATGACATTTGCTATTGTGATTTATTAGCGAACTATTCATCATAGGGCTTGAAATGCAAGATAAGGGGAATGTGTCATTGTACTGTACACATTGCACGCACTCTTCTGCACTATTTTCTTTCCTATTTGATCCAATGAGGGTTCTACCATTGGAACAACACTGGAAAGGGAAGCAGAGGAGTGAGTGATCTGATCCAAGGACAGAGGTTAAGAATCTTAAAGTGTTGAGAGGAAACATTGTCACACTGAGAGATAGCCGTTGCCCTTGCTTGCCTTTTTAGTTTATTTCTGTGGTGTTTTACCATTTTAGTGACATGTTTGAGGCGATCCTCTCAATCTATTTTATTCGACAAAAAAACACACACAGGCGCACAAACACGCAGAGTTTTCTGCCAAGTATCAGTCAGTGTAAAGTGGGAAGTGTTAACTCCTGCTCGCTGACATTCCTGTGTGAAAATAACCAGGATTCTCACAGAGAGTGGAGACAAGAGGGTGAAGAGAGAGAAAAGAGGGAGAAGACTTGATAGGCTAATAAAGGGGAAAGAAGATGGAGTGTGTAAGAGATAAGCCGTCAACAATTTTATATTTTGAGCAAGCATTCAATATCCAACAGCTGGCTTCTTTTTAAGTGCAGCACCTTATATGGTCCTGCTGGTATGTGTATGTGCTCAGTGCTTGCATTTGTGCAAGCTTAGATATTTTCATAATACTTTCTTATATTCCATATAATAGCAAATTATATTACACATGCGTGTTTATAGATACTTTTCCCACTGTTACGAAGGCTTGTGTAAACAGACTGTATATTTCAGATTTGTGGATGTGCATGGTGACAAAGGCCCTGAGCGTTCTCACGCAGTTTGATAGTAGTGCTTTGTAGCACTTGGTGTCCATGTCATATCTTGAGAACCGAACAACAGGAAAAATTCCACTTCCTGTAGGGTCAGGGGTCACGGGGAAGTTTTAGTTGTGTCCAATCCGAAATACTTGCACAGTTATTTTTTTTAAAGAAAATCAGGGACTTTTTTTACCAGATGAGATTGTGAAAGTCTAAAACAATATTATGCCTGTTTCCTTTATCTCTTTTGGCCCAGTCTGTTCATTTTGCTTCTTATCATGAAAAGACTGTGTGTTCCTGCCTTGCTCTAGTGTGACACATTGCTCTGAAGGTTATAAACTCTGTTCAGTTTCTTTTGTTCTGAATAGAACTGTAGCAAAAATAAAAAATATGTTCTGTCATACCGTGACACATACTTGACATTTAGTGTAAAGTTTCCACTTTTCCAAAGTTTTCTAGAAACAAAGTTTCCTGTTGGCTGAGCAAAAATTGGAGTTGCCCTAAAAGTTTGTGTTGCTGTTCTGTGTCATCATAGATAAGATACATAAACATGACAATAGGGTGAAACTTCACTGATCATCCCTTATCAAAAATGTCTGTTCCTTTCCCTTTCTTTCATGCCTTTGGCAGTTGGTCTGTTTTTCCTCTACACATTTAACCGTGGAATGGGAACCGGCTCCGACAATACAGGGATATCCAAACATCAGGACTTCTGGAATAATATGGAAGATAACACAGCAGATCAAAACAGCTAGCCCACAAGAATAACAGGAACTCCTGTAGGGATGGTCTCTGAGGGTAGACCAACCTCTGATGTAGAATTATCTTTCCCACAGCTTCTGTCATAGAATATGGTTTATTGTGTGTGTGTGTGTTTGTGTCTGTGTGGGTGGCGGTGTGTTAGTGAGCAATGCATCCATATATTTTTTGTTTGTCCACACCTGACTCCCCCAGTAGTAGGCTACTAGGGACCTATGTAGAAGAAATGCTCACATATCTTGATATTATCCTTGCATCGTGCATTCAGCAAAATATGCCCTAGTTGCACAAACTTCAAAAGAGGGTTGAGTGCACGCTTGACCTGGTAAAGGTTTTCCATTTAGTGTTTACTAACAATGCCATTCATTCATTGGTGAAAACGTCAGAATAAGAATTTGTCTAATACAAAGTTAATGATGAGCTACAGGGGTAGTGTAAACTCGATCTTAAGGCAGTCACTGTCTTAGAGTAAACGTTTAAGTTGACAGATGACTACGGCATTACAACATTGAAAAAGAAATGCTCTCTGAAACAAGTCACATAGTCACATTTATAAATGTCACAAGTTGCGTTGAGGTTGTTGAAAACAGGAAATCTATTTAAAGATTGGAGTGTAGAATGTGCCTGACATCAGTCATGGAGTGGACTATTGTCCTGGTGCAGATTTAAGAGACAGCTTTACGTTTTCCTGGTGCCACTGTGCCCTCTGTCCCAATTCTGAGTCACTCCTCAATTGACTTAGTGTAAGGACAAAGGTGCAGCGGCACCAGGAAACATAAAGCTGTTTTAAAATAGGGTGGTATGGAGAGAAGAAGAAAGGAGGAGAGGGAGGGGTGTAAGACAGTGAATGACAGAATGAAGGGTTAATGGAAGGGTGATCTTTTTATCCATGGACTCTTCTGTGAGAGATTGGTTTGGGGTAGTTTCTCATGATAACATAACACTATAAATACTATTGCTTACCACAGTCTGTGTGTGTGCGTGCGTGCGTGCGTGCGTGTGCGTGTGAGGATGGGAGAGAGAAACAGAGAGAGGGCACAAAACGAGAGAGAATGTGTCAGTGTGTGTTACTTTCAGTGTACTGCATGTCTTTCCATGTGTACATGCCCATCTGTGGTGTGTGTGTACCTCGCTCCAGTGGTCGGCTCCCATGCCCTTCATTATAAGTTATTCATGGGGGGCCAAAGGTCAAGGTTTTTCTGTCCAGCCATGTGTCCATAGTGATAGGAGGTTCCTCCATGATGAGAGAGCAGAATGCAATCTATAGGGGTCAAGCTCTTGTGACAGTGCTGTTGATGTTGATGACGCCAGGAATGCATGGTACAATAGAGCTGATGTCCCTGGCCAGTAGGTTTGCTTGTCAGTGTCTCTTTAGCTGTTTCCTGGAATTCATCAGGGGTGGTGTATGAGAGGGCTATCAACCCATATTTCACAGAGCATCCCTCAGTGCCCTTAAAGAATCAGAGGAGACTTGGAATGTGTAGTGTCGAAGCAGAATATAAATACATGACTCAAGTAAAGGACAAAATCTATTACATTTACCAAGGTTTGATGTTTATCGCAGTATAGTTATGGAGGCTCTGAGGTGCTAATCGTAGGTCATTGTACATTCTTGAAGGCCCATTCTAAGGAATTAAACAGCAATCAGTGACCTATGCAAAAAAAAAACTTGTTCTACCCCCAGAATCTTAAGAAAAGGCCTAAGTCAGGACATCCTGCCGGTGCCGGCATCCAGTAGAATAATCTCTATTGTTTCCATGAATCTCAGGATCAATGCTGTGCCCTATTAAAGGAATATATGATGCTTGGGTCCTCAACTAAACGTCAGACTTGGTGGACCTTCAGTGAGTCTCTCTGTGTTCACTTGTTTTAAAGCTATGTCATACTGAACATCTTGGCTCACTTGTTTTGATTTTTCTTTGACAGTAGTCTCCCGGGCTGGCCTATAGCTGCTGCTCTATGGCATTTGGAGCTACTGTACATGAGTATCAAAGCATGGTTTTTAGGCAGGAGGTTCTCAACCGGTCATCTTTCCTTGTACATCCCCTCTAACCAGCGGCCCTGCCCTCCATCATCCTGACGCTGGTGTTCAGCCCCTACCAGAGAGGGATTTACTGTGATGACGAGAGCATCAGCTACCCGTACAGGAGAGACACCATCTCCCACAGGGCCATGGCCGCCATCACCATCAGCTGCTCCATACTCATCGTAAGTTCTTCCTTACTTGCACTAAAAAGCACAGCTCCTTTTTACTCACACTGCGATGTTATTTAAGACAGCGCTTTGAAAAGATCATTCTGATATGATAACTTATTTATAACTTTCATGAAAGGAATGCACTTGTTTTAAGAATTTATTTTGAAATATATACATTCATGATTTTATCCATCATCTAGGACTAACGTCTTTTATTTTAAACCGATTGTGTAACCTTTACAGATCACCACAGGGGAGGCCTACCTTGTGTATTCTAAACGCCTTCACTCCAATTCCCAGTTCAACCAATACCTATCAGCACTCTACAAGGTGGTCGGAACTTTCCTCTTTGGCGCCGTTGTGAGCCAATCCCTCACCGACATTGCCAAGTTCACCATCGGTCGACCCCGCCCAAACTTTCTGTCCGTGTGCGCCCCAAGTGTCTGCAAGGGATACATGCTGCAGATTAACTGCACTGGCAACCCCCGCAACGTGACTGAGTCTAGGTGAAACCAGCTGTCTTTATGCACTAGAGCCCCATCTTCTCATCTATCTGCACATATACCCGTGTCCATCTCTGTAGTACTGATTCTTGTTTGTTTCTGTTAATTGTGTTCCAGGCTCTCATTCTACTCTGGTCATTCCTCTTTTGGGATGTACTGCATGCTGTTTTTAGCGGTAATTGTGTTTTTGAATTTGTTCTTCAGTAGCCTGCTGTCAATAATCTGCCTGAAGTAATAATATGCTTCATTGGGTGGTTGAGAATGCGGTTGATGAGCTCCTCAATAAAAAAAGGGTTGATTGACATAAAAGGTTTGACTTTGTAGATATCCTGTGTCTCACTGTGAGACTGCAACCGATATATAGGTGCTTGCCATACGCGTGTAAATAACGTCTCAGTATGTTTACAGCTGTACGTGCAAGCTCGCATGCAGGGGAAGTGGATGCGTCTGGTCAGGCCCACCATCCAATTCTTCCTGGTAGCCTTTGCTGTGTATGTTGGATACACGCGAGTTTCAGACTACAAACACCACTGGAGCGATGTGCTGGTGGGACTACTGCAGGGAACTCTTATTGCCATTCTCAATGTGAGTCTGTTATTTATGACTGTTTCAGATATAAATATTGTGTGAACAATTTTCAGTTCACCCTAAAACAGATCTTAAAATTACATGCTGTTATTTCTTTGAACTTATGTACGTCTTGTCCACACACCTGCGATAAAGCACACAAAATGTGTCAGGTAGGTCTACACATGTGTTAAACATGAGCAAATTAACATCTGTTTGGTTTCATATTAACTAGTTATTTTGGAGTTTGCAAGACATTTTCATATTTACAAAACAAATAGCCCGATTAACTAGAGATGTGACTGGTACAAATTTACAAACAATCTATAGCAGGTTATTTTTTTCATCTCATCAGCAAGTTTTTTTCACAATCATAACATGATTGTCAAATAATTTCACAGATTGACTCTTGCTGAATATTTTTTATATTTTTCACTAACAAATTGCAGAATTTGGCACAAGATGTGTCACGTCATCACCAAAGGTTTTGTTGATCAAAACACAACATTATATATTTCTCTGTATTGCTTTTATACATTTTAGCAACGATAATAGGAATGATTATAAGAGGATCGGAGAAACTTAAGGCTATATCAACCTTACCTGAGACAACAGATTGCATGGACCGCTTAATGATCGCTGACATTTTCCTCCTTACAGGTCCGGTACATCTCAGACTTCTTTAAACAACGTCCACCACGCTGCACGCGACCAGATACCGCAGAAAATGAACACCTTGAGCGCAAACCAGGCCCTCAGGCCACAGACTCGCAACAAGGAAACCACTACAATTACCCTGGAACTGTATAAGTCCAACTACTGCATGGCAAAATCACTACAACATCCCGTTTGGCTACTGACCTGGGCAAACATTTCTATTTACCACTAGCTACAACAACCATGGGATACAAGAGACAAGTGTACGTAAATAATAACAACATAAATAAGATTATCCAGGACTAGTTGCCGGCTAAATCAAGACGGTAAAACAAGAGTGACTGCTCTAACCTGGAGAGAAAATGCTGTACAGACCAACCAACTTCTATTGAAATGTACCACTGTGTACGATATCCCACCCAGCAGCAGCTACATTTAGTGTCTTTGTGGAGTAAAGCTCTTCTGTTTGTGTTTGTATTGTGTTTTTATGTTTGTTTTTGTTAGTGTCCATATATGTATGTTGTTATGTGTTGGCAATCATTTAATGTGTCTATTAACATCATGTCTGTCATATTAACACGTGGTAGCATTAACTATTTTATTCAAACATATAAATGTGCTTTTAGACTTTTTATATATTGACTGTCAAACTTTGAATGTGTAACGCTACTGATCCTGACTGAATAATAACCAGGGAGAGCCCCAGTCTTTCCACTGATTTCAACAACGCCAAAAACACACATGTAAAAATCATGATAAACACATGATAAAAATCATAATGTCGAGTCTTTGCTGTTGGGATTTTCAGTTCTCACATTGCTTTTATTTACTTCTGCTGACTGTTTCATATGACTTAAAACACAATACAACTATTTTAAGGTCTGCAATGTACTACCTATACTTAAGATGTAATGTGCCATAAAGTATAGATGACAGACCTTTTGCCCCGTGACCAAGATGTTTAAGACAAAAGTCTTACAAACGCCCTCAGTGTTCTCACTGTGTTCATATCTCCATTTTACTTTACACTGGATAAGACATGCATTTTTTTTTACTCTTTAACCTTGTGTAATGTGCCTAGATATATAATGATTTAGGCAACTAAGTTTGGTTTATTACAATTGTAAATAATTTAGATGACTGTAATATTACTATTTTCCTGCATTGTTAAATATTTATACACAAGCTTGTGAAAATTAACTAAATGTAGGTTTGCAAACTATTGAATGTACACTGTATTAATACCATACATCATCTGAATCCAGAAGTCTATCAGAGATATGACTATTAAACTAGGATGTTTATTCAAACAATCTTTTCTCCCATCGAGCTGATATACGCAGTGCTGTACACACTTTTGATATTTTTATGATCGTCATTGCCTCAAAGCTGGAAACTGTATAAGTAAACAATATACAATCAGCAGTTATGGTGATTGGATCCACACACCGCTACATTCCTTCTTGCCCTGCCCTTGGCTTTGTAAAGTGGTAGCTCCCATGCTTTGTGTACAATGTTGTGCTGTAATAACACTCATAAACATACCACACTAAACTGTCAAATACCTTGGGAACCAAAGACTGACATACAAGCAAGGTCAGCTTTTTCATTGAACAGCCTCAAATACAGCATTTCCCATATTTTAAAAGCTTTATATTTGTTTGTTTAGCTGCTAATGATTGTTGTCTATTGTATTTACATCAAGATGATTAAGTCCAGACAGTCAACTCATGTATTTCTTTAACAGTAAAAAAGTAAGAGCGTATAGTAAATGATCCCTATGAATTATTTGTTCTCGACATGTTTCATTCCATGGAGGCTTTATTCATGCCCAAGCCTGTCAGAACAGGAGAAAATGGGCTGTTAGTTCATCAGAGAACCGAAAAAAAAAGGCCATTTCTAACATGCTGGTTCACCATTTTAAAAAGAGTGACGCACAACCCTTATCTCAGAAGTAGAATGCACTGTACAATCAATGATTTGTTTTACCTGATCACACCTGGATAGACTGATTAAATACTTTCAAACTGGATTAATGCCTATTTCTGTAAAGTCCTAATAATTCCTTAACACAGGTAGAAAAAATTATATTCAATGGACAAGTGCTCAGTTGAAAGAGGCAGTACAAGACAATTCTTCTTTGTACAAGACAAAATTTCACAGCAAGGCCTACCAGAGCTTATCAAGACATGCTTATTATACATGGATACATACCAAGGGAACCACCTACTGATTGGTCCCTGCTGACTCAGAGTCAGGTGTAACTTATTGTGTGATTGAGACAGAGGTAGAAGGTCGATTTCCCGTTGCCATTGTTTCATTCAATAGCAAATTGTACAAAGGCAAAGCATTCAATGCCTGAAAAAAAAGAATACCCAAAGAAATGTACACAAACAAAAGTCTCCGTCAGTCCTTTAATTTGTAAGGCACCAGAGACACTTACTGCTGAATGGTTCATTCTTTAAAAGTACAGTTGTTGTCTAACATTAGATTCTATTTTTCCTCCACCCTCCCCCTACTTTTTTCTCAAATTAGGCTTTTAACATTTTCATATAACACAACAAACATTTCCAACAAGTACATATTTGTTAAGTTTTACACACACACAAAAAAAATTCTAAAATGGCAAATAACATTTACAAAGCTCAAAAAAGGTTGTGTTACTGCCTCAACATTGTTAGAGAAGGTGGGAGGAAGATAGGGGGATGGCTGGTACTTAATAGTGCCTCACTAGGCTGAGCTACAACATACAAATAATGCACACACTACACTAAAATCATCCATCACACTTGCTCACACACCCATTAAAAAGCAGCTTTGAACATACAAAAATGCTTAAAAAATTATATATGTATATTGATATATTCATATATATAAATTGGCCCTTCACAACAAAAACAAATACACATACCATTCATTTGTCTGAGTTTTGCTTAGGAAGTTTAAGAAATAGGCTTAAGCGTAATGGGTGCATCTCAAGTCATCAAATCATTGGTCTTCCCCTCTTTGCTGTCTTTCCCTAGATCTGGACCTGATCTGTAAATGTCACATTTCACTACCCGGAGGGTGTTCTATATTAGCAAAAGAAGGTAAGAGGGAAAGATGGGGACTATAAAGCATTGGGATGCAGCCTAAGTGCTTTCAGAGAGAAATACAGAGCCTGTCAAAAAGAAAGAAGGAACGGTATCCAAAAGACCAAAAGCTGGGTTGCTAACGCTCTGCATTACACTCACATTACAGGGAACACAAACAATAGCCCAGTCAAAAACTACAACCAGTCAGATTACATGAAGAATTTAAGATTACACAAAGAATTTCATTCATTGCAAGATATATATATTCACACAAACAGAGACTTGCTTGCGTTTGTGAAAACATATGACAAGCATGAAGACATGAATGGAGTAGTTAACTTTGAATAAATTGAAAATATTTCATAATAAACAGAAGGAAGTTGAATGTGTACTTTTACATGTACTTCAAAGAAGGTAAGCAGCAAAGCTTCAATAAGAGGATGATAATTTGCCTATACCGGGGTAACAGTATAAAGACCACAAATGTTTGGTTATTGTGGACTCTACTGCCACCTGGTGCAGGAGAGTCCCACAAAGATGGGCAAGATCTTCTGACATTTTAACTAAAAAGATGCATATAGTCTATGACAACATTTAATCACCATCTACTGCAGTTATAGATAGAGCATCAGCAAGTCACCAAGATGATTCATATAACTTTCCCAAACACACAAATTATGTGTGGTGAATAGCCAAACTGCTAACTACAGAGTAATATGCTTAAATGCACACGTATACTGTTGAATAATTCAAATGGTAACTTTTAATGTTTAGGGGTGTGTAGTTTAGGTCCCATTCGAGTCAATATTGGTCATCTAGAGAGTAGTCCACAGGAGGGGTGGGGTGGTGGTGGGGGGTGGGGGTAATGAAAGATGCCCCCCAAAATAAAAACGTACACATTTTCTCATGAGCAACAACAATCGCACGCTCGCTCTCTCTGTCTCTCTCTCTCTCTCTCTCGCACACACACGTATCTTTAGCCTGTGAACTACTTAAAGGAACAATACACATTAAAAACAAAAAATGTCAGAAGCTTTAAAAATTAAAAGAATAGTAGAATTAACGGGTATAATAAATTCAACCAAATTATTTGTTGGTAATTCCAGTTACAAACTTTACCTCAAACAATGCATGACTTCCATATTTTGGAGATAGGCCACTATTGCCCAACCAAAAATTTGGCACATGGAAGTAAAAATAAATATTGTATCATAACGTTCTTAACCAATAAGCAACTGACAATTATTGACTTCAGTGTAATGTCCCTTTTACATCCTCTTTACGTTTCTAATAGTCCCAGAATAGCCATTTGGCTCCTAGTGCAGAAACAGATCCCTGCCAAAGCTCTGCTCCTTTCTTTATTTTGGGAGATTGGGGAAAAAGAGCAACACATTAGCCAAGAGAGAGAGAGAGGCAGAACGGGGAGGAGGGTTAAAACCAGTCTGTCACAGGCTTCCACAAGACACCAGTTGAAAAGAAGCTGTGAGGAGAGAATAAAGAGAGGCTAGACAACAACTAACAAAATCACATACGGTCAAACCGAATTGATATGACAAAAAAGGCCCAAAACTTAACATAAAAGCAACCACGCAGAGTAGAGGTTTCTGGATGAGGAGAGAAATGAGTAATGTGCAAAACAGTTGGGCCAAAAAGATTGAGCCACTAGCATTCACCCTCCCCTCTTACCCTAAACTCTTGCAAAATATCAGGGTTTAAAAGAAATGTTAGGCTTTTGAAATTTAACCAAATCAAAAATATATCCACTCAAAATCTAGGCTGAGACCAAATTGTGTCTCAAATTATTTGCCCGTCTCCCTTCCCCACACACACTGTCAAGAACGCTTCTCTATCTTCAGTCTGACCTATCCAACACCATGTTAAATTTACAACCTCTCTCCATTGTCATCCAGAACCCTCCTTAACAGAGGGATTTCGAGTTAGCCAGGCTTATATCCATCACCGTCCCTCCACCCCATCCATCTCCATTCCACAAGGGGGAGTTGTGGTGAGTCATACTACCCCTCTACACTTCTCAAACCCCCTCTCCCTTCCACTATGTGGGGGTTTCGGCTAGGCTAGTCCGACTTGTCGCCGTCCTCCTCCCTCTCCCTTTCAGCAGCTTCCCTGGCCTTGTCATCTTTAGCCAGCTGGGCCTGGGCATGGGAGTGGGAATGGGAAGCCAGGATGGAGGAGAGGGAGAGCAATCCGGAGCTGGAGGTGACGGCAGGCATGTTGGGGGGTGTCAGGCCCATGGGCAATGGGGTCATGGGCAGGGCCAGACCCTGAAGCTGGGACAGTTGGTGGACCTGGAGCTGCTGCTAAACACACAGACACAACAAAACACAGATTACACAAATAGATATAGTTTATATACTTTACACTATGGGTTATATGCAGTTCATATATATCACAACTTACCCTTATGATGGAGTTCATCTCAGGGGGAGTGACTTGTTTGGCTCTCTCTATTGCCCCCATGACCTGCTGCTGATGCTGAAGGCATGAAACAACCAAAATACCACTTTGTAAGCTAAACATCAACCTGCCTTATATAACACTTCTATTCTTCTTAAATATTTTAAGTGCACAATCCCATATACCGATACAAAACACATTAAATTGGTGTGGAGGCTGATTCCATTTGAAACATGTGTTGTGCAGATGGCCGGATAACATACCTCTTGTGATAGGTAGGGGATCACCTGAGCACAGATTCCATTGAGTCTCTTCACTATTTCAGCCTGCCAAGAATAAGGAAAAGACATTCATGAATGAGACCTCCAAACAAGAGAGAATAGAGGGGAACTGTGGTGTGTTGGATATGCTGAAGACACAGGGTAATAAGTGGAGGCAGGGTTAGAGGGAAATGACAAAGATGAAAGAGATAATATTTATTTACCTGTTTGTGCATTTCAATGTTAAGTCCATAAGACATCTCATAGTACTGTAGAAAAAAAATATACGAAGAACAGGAAAGCAAAAAAAAAAAGAAAGACAAATTGAGTGAGCTGACATTTCTGGCCAAACTGTTGATGGAGCCCATTTCCCCTTGGTGCAAAAACAAAAGCTTAAATTCTTACCACAGAAGTCACTCACCATGATATAATGACGCTGCATTTCTGACTTCTCACTTGCGAGCTTGTCACACTCCATCTTCAGGCTGTTTACACAAAGTACACACAACATTTATTTAGCACCATCATTAGTGCAAAGCCTGTTCTGGCGTTCAATACAAAACCTTTTCGATGGACCAAATGTGTGCACTCCATGTGGGTGATTGTGGGCGTGCAGCGTGCGTGAGAGATTATATTACAGTACGGTCCGTTTAGCAGACCCTTTTATCCAAAGCGATTTACAATGAGATTACATGGGCAGTCCCCATGGAGCAATTTAGGGTTAAATCCCTTGCTCAAGGGCACACTAGTGGTGGTGTTCCCAGGTGGGCTCATGAACTCATGACCCTTTGGTCACCAGGTAGCAGTTATACCCACTAGGCCACCACTATCCCCGATAATGATTTAGAGATTAAGTGATTCTCTACCTGTGGTATTGTGCTTGAAGGAACTGGAACTCATCTTTGATGCGGTCACAGGAGTCTGAGGTGGTGAACTTAAGAGGCTGACTGGACTGAGATGATGCCTAGGGAGACAAAAAAAATAAAAAGAAGAAAAGAAATCACAAAATATAATTAGAAAATGTTTAGGGTCCTTCCCAACATCCACATCCAGAAAAGACACAACATACAGGTAAATAATATCAGTCACAAAAATCTCCAATCCTTTTGCCAAACCTTGTCAACTAAGAGACATAACGGACAAAAACCATGAAGAGGTGCAAGGGTGTGCATGTTTCGGTTTGTTTAGCTGACCTCTGAGATGAATCTAAGAGTAACTGGGACACTGGGGAAAATACTTATAAAGGCTATAACGATATTATCTACAGCTGTCCTTTATTCGTATTTATAGTTTACCTCAACGCTTAACCAGTCCTGAATCATATAGGGCCTATAGGTATTCTATCAGGGAGGCAGTACACATGGAATGTATGCGTACTAGGTGGCCTGCTAGGAGGAGCCTCAGTCCAGCCTACTTGAATAGTTTAGTCTGGCCACCAGACTGAAGGGACTACACTCATTTTCTGCTGTAATCCTGTTTCCTATGCTTTAAGATTTCCTACATTCTAAACAAGACGACACAAGGTTACGGCCGGGATTATAAGACTAGAAAGAGAATCCATTTAGACAGGGTTAACTACAAGCCAGACTGGCTTAGAGAGCCCAACAGGATAGGGCTAAAATAGTCTTCATACAACAACCCCCCGCAAAAAAGAAAGACCACACCCTAAAATCTAATCTGTAATCAGATTTATTTATTCAACCAGGATTAGGAAAGGGTAGATTTGTCAGGGATTGAGAATGTGATGAAGGGGACTTCTGCACTAAATCAAGACACTAATTGTCTAGATCTTGGTCTTCTCTCTCCATGTTTCCTTTCAATAAAACAGTTTTTACTATGTGCTGTCCGAGTCAATATTGCAGACAAAGTTATGACAATTACAATCTTCATGAAAAAGCTGTGCTAGCATCGAGGACCAAGCATGAATAGGCTAATGTTAGTTTCGAAATGTCAGGCTCCCATTAAACCTGTTTAGATCCGGACATTACACTTGAACCCTTATTGTAGAATTATTATTATTACGAGATATTTACCAAAGCAAATACCTACATAAAGAACACATGTATGTGTTGCTAGGTAGGCCTTTAAGAACTACTGACATATATATTATCTAAATATTTTAAAAACAAAGTAGTTAGCTCACTATTTAGAAATCTTCGGTGGGTAATAGTTATTACTATATTTATTGTGAGTAGCAACAGCTCTAATATTATTAGCTGAATAGCTATTAAGTCATTCGTAAAACAAGCAGATTGTTGATCATCGTACAATCTGATTTAACCTTCAATAAAACTACAGCAGCATTCTGCAAAACAGAAATGAGTACTTTAGGCATGTTAACAATATCTGGTTATGTACTGATAATGTAAACACAACATAGCCTAGTAGCAGGCCATGCGCGCTAACATTACAAGTGGGCTAGCTATGCTAGCTAAGCAGTCGGCTTAGTAAGGGATATGGCAAAAATAAGGAGGACACTATATTGGGTAAATAAAATACAACTGTGTTATTAACTTATCGTTTACAGTGTAAACTTAACTTGGTTTGGTTTCAGTCTTACATTAGTTCGCGTAAACGCAATAACTATTTAGCTACCACTAGTTTAGCTAGGCTAACGCTATATCAACGTTAGCAAGGTAGGTAACGACGTTAACCAAACCCTGGCACCAAATGTAACTTATCTAACGTTAACTTTCAGGCAAATTAACACAATTTTCATCAACACAAGGAAGTTAGTTACTTTAGAAAGCATATCGTTAGCAGTGTGATATCTACCACTTACCGAGTGTCTTGATTGTGGAAACATCATGTCAATATGTTAGCAGATATGCTTCCCTTGCAGCCTAACAAAATAACGATGAGTATGCTAACGTTAGCTGTGTTAGCCAGCTAAGCTAAACGTAAATGGTCCGTGTGGATTCCTTTTCTGTTTCACCTCGGCATCACACAGTTCGACAAACGGACCGTGGCGTTTCGTTGTTTTGTTCAGAAAATGTAGATATCAATAAATGCTTGCTGACAACAGCCAGTAAATGACTAGTAAATCTGATTTTCAGTTTGTCTCTGAGGACCATTTGGTTGGCTAATTCCACTGCCGCCTTGCCCAGCCTTTGGCGACGAACTTCAAAATAAAAGTCAGATCCTTGGCACAAAATGTGTCAATTATAAATTATTGCCATATTGGTATGACTATTTTATTATTAGCTCGGAGTCGGACTTATCATGAAAGCATGATATTCTTATTATCATTAAGATAGTGGATGAGACATTTAGTCCTAATCCCTTTCAATTCCCCAGGAAGTGTAATAATTTGATGACATTATTTAATCTTTTGCAACCATTATGAAATAACCAATAAAACAATAATTATGACTCATACACTCCACCTGCAAGTATAGGAACAAATTTATTTAAATTTAAAACAGATATCTTGTCATTATGTTTCTCTCTTAGAAGGCGGCAATGATCATAAATCATGTTCATGTTTGAATGAGGATCAGGCAACAGTGGTTGAAACAAATACATGAAACACATAAAAAATAAAATAAAAGAAATATGGCAAGAGTAATGTAAATCAATAATAACCAACCGATTCAACCCTTTAATTAAGGACTGTATCAACAAATACATCCAAGCCCTCACTTCCAACACAAAATAAACATGCAATTATAATTACAATTTCTTAAAAAACAGCAGGTTATTTTCTTTTTAAATCTTCAATCTTAAATACAGAATAAAGTCTTTTTCTGTGTGTACTTAATCAACTATCTCTGGTTTAGTCTCTTGTGTGTTTTAAAAAGGGGACCGCCTCAGGTAGCGGCCCTCTGATGATGACCACAGCGTTGGCACTTAAGAGAGAGCCTTGCTCTAGAGAGAGTGGGGTTGGCACACTCAGTATAATACATAATTTACATTTGGTTTACATACAAAAAGAAAAAAATAACGCATTTTATACACCACTAAACATTTAACCATTAGGTTTCATTAGATTAAAAAAAAAAAAATCAAGTGGTCCTAAATACAATAGTGTTCCGGTAATGTAGTCTATAATACAAAGAAATAAGATAAGGAAAACTATTAAAGGTAATAAGTTTAAAGTTCTCAATATGCACTAACTCAATGTTGATCTCCAATACTAAGTGTGATTCCACTTAACAGGACACCAAAGAGTACCAACAGGCTCAAAAGAAGTATTGTCATACGACCCCAGTCATCCAATGATCACAGAGTAAGTTAGGCCTCTCTATAGGGCTACCCAGGTCTAAAGCAGCATTTGCACACCTTATTTCCTTCATGACAATTAATAATGGCAAATAAACATGGTTGTAAAAGGCCTAGATCCAGTCTTCTCACAAATCAGTGCTCAAACAGGTATGAGGGGGAGAACTGTATTTGCAGACTGCGTATTTACCTAAAGCAACTAAAATACATTGCGCATTGTATGCCCATGCTGAACCACTCAGTCAAAAATGATTAGCCAGCCAATCCATAACATCCAAGAAAGACGTTGTAGTGTATGCAAGTGATTGAGAAAACATGTATACCTTGTTTAAGTCTGTATCATAATTTAGGTAATTTGTGCTCAACAAAGGGTACATCTTTACACTGCTGTAAAACAGCAAAATACTGAAGCCTCCATGCCAGAAAATAATTTTCAATAATAGTGATATACTGATCCATGCAAAACTTTATCAAACCATGTATCTCCATCTTCAAACCCTCTCCTGTTCAGAATAATTCACTATAAATGTCAATTCACTGGCAAACAAGTCAATAATGCTTGATCATTAGTATATTGAACACTGGATAAATACACCTAAAACTGATCTGAAGCAGTAATGTCTGTGTTCAGATTGTATGAAGTCCACTTACAGGACACCATGCATGGATAAGGGACACATACTTGCAAGGGTCAGGGGGTTACATCTCCTGAATCTGAGAGCTGGAAACTGGGTTCGTTTGATCCCCTTTAGAGCCAGTTTAAAAAAAACTGCTTAGTGTTGGACATCTGTGCACTTCCTAGCATTTTTATATTAACAGCCTGCCTATGATTCTCACGGCACAAAAGTAATCTTAAATGTATAAACAAACATGAGCAGACAACCTGTTTCAACATGGCCCCACACTCCACTCCCACTGTCTGCCTGAAGCACTGATAGCCCTTAATGATAATGACGAATAAGTTGCCTGTAGAAAAGGTAAAGCTTCAAAGACCAAAAAATATATCTGCACACCACTAGCACTATCAAAGCAAGCTTCAAAATTGGAAATGAACAATGCAAACCAATGACAGAACGTCTGTGTTAAATTACAAATAGCAAGCATGGACCACATAGGTCTTCAATCACTGATAAAAATTCCACCTACGTTCATATTGTACATTTTCTATGTATGCATTACAGCGCTGCTTCTATAAACCAAGAGAAAATACATTTTTTAATCATCAAACAAAAACAAGTGAGAGGGCTGCTTAAGAAATAATACAGTTTTAACATGGAGATGTAATGGCAAGAACAATTGGAAATGTCTTAAGAGAAATAGAAAGCAGAGATTAAGTCCATACTATACCAGACATTTGTTTTTACAGCAGTTTAGACTCAAGGATGCTCCGCCATGAGAAAGGAGCACATTAACATGACAGAATCAAAAGCAGTCAAATTATCAACACCTTCAAACCTGGTCCATAAATTAGATAAATAAAAAAAAAACTTTAATCTTTTAAAATCATATTTTTTGTCATAATGTTGTGAAGAATCTTATCTGCCCTAGTAGTACAGTGGAGCTGTAGCTATTGTAGTAGTGTGGAGCTGTGAGGGTCTAAAGGTTCATAAGTGAAACCTCTTTTCTCAGCCTATTGCTCCTTGCCTCTCATATCCATAACTTCTCAGCTCTCTGTGTAATCCTCTAATAATCAAGTGAACATAATCCATAATCACAGTATCGATACTATTCATAGGAAAACAAAAACAGTACACAATCGAAAGAAGTGGATTTTTTTTTGCCAAATATGGTGTACCACAGAGCTTTTTGTACAGGAGCGTTTTTGTGTATACGTATTTACAAACATAAATATACACAAACAAAATCTTTTGTAGCCTTCAGAGTGCGCATCTATGAGATAAGGGTTGTATAAACCCTGCTCTCACAACTCAACAGCAAGCAATCTTTTTATAAACAAACAAAGTGACTATACAGTAAAAAAGTAAACAGAGGAACGTCCCGTGTTGATATAATGGATGTCACAACCTTACTGCCAGGGCATGCATCCACTATAGGACTGCCGAGTGACAAACATATGATGTCAAAGATGCCGTTACTCCACTGATGCAAACTAATGGCATCACACTCCCCTCAGCAACTGTCCCAATCCCAACATTGCCCAGGTCATATGTCAGGGTGTTTTCCAAATGAATCCTGGTGCTGTGAATGTCATGTGGAAGGTTACCGACAGCCTCTGTCAATCCATACAGAAAGCCTCTAGAGGAGGGAAGCGATGCGATCAACTTAAACACCATTAAACACAGAAATCTTTAACAGATACCTATGTAAAGTAAATTTCTGGTTAATTTTTTTTTTTTTACATTTCTGTTTTGCACATTTTTGTATTTTCTTACGCTTTGTAATTTGCAATGTTCAAATTTCTGTTATTCGTTAAATAGAAGATGTAGCCACAAGTTACCATCATTAAAAACGTTTAAAAAATCTCAGCAATGAACAGAGACTTGAATCAGCTTTTTCTCTCGTGTTTTTTTGTCTTAGTGTTAACATATGCATTTAATTTATATAATATTATTTTAACACTCACACTAGAGGGTACATTCATAGATTTAAGGTGGAGACAGAATCTTTTGCCCCCGCCTCCCAACTTCCTGAGCTTAACATCACATCCTATCCAAGTCAGGCTGTTCCCCTTTCCGTTTGTGGCCCACCTTCAACATCTCGTCTCTCATTGCGCAATGTATACACCGTGTAGCTAATCCTCGCTGTTGTTTATTGGAGCTGCTCATGTCTTTTATCCTAAGCGACAACTCCAGGGGGCTAGGGGGGGTGAAACCCACAGTTTTCCTAACGCACAACAGCTCACCGGTCCTTGCGGCCCCCTCCCACCAAAACACTCACAACTACATTTCTCTATCCCTCAGTCTCTCTCTCTCTCACACACACACACACACACACACACACACACACACACACACACACCAAAGCTCGCTCCCTTTTAGTCATTGTACAACCCCCTGGGTTACGGCACGTGTGCTAGATAACTATGTTGGAGCCAACTGCCAGATTCAAGACATGAACCAGATTTGGAAGGAGGGACTCGAGCACAAGCTGCCACGTAGGAGGAAGAGGGCGAGCTTTGGTTGAAGGTTTAACATAACCATGGTTAAAAAGAGAGAGAAGGTGGGGTTGGGGGGTCTGTGAAACAATTATAGCGAAATCAAAAGGGTCCAAATGGTGTGTGGTGCGTAAGGAGTGGAGCACACTTCCGGCAGGTTGTTTTTTGTGCAACGGGGAGGTGCATGTGTGTTTGTTTAAGCCTTCAGACAAGGTTGTACTCTTTGAGGTTGAGCTGTAGGATGGTGTCTTTGACGGCTGCAAACACAAAGCGGATGTTCTCAGTGTCCGTGGCACATGTGAAGTGAGAGTAGATGATCTTGTCGCTGTCGGGGTTCAAGTCCACAAACATCTTTAGAATGAATTCCCGCGCTGCCTGGGCGTCTCGCTGGGGACCTAGTAGGCATCCACAAAGGTTGGTTAGACCCACTACCCACATCACACCCAAACACAGACTATCATAGGGCTTCTCTCGAAGACACACACAGTCACACACATCTCACCATCAAACTCAGGGAAGTAGTCGACAAGGTGTGAGTAGGTAATCTTCTCCTCCAGCAGATCTTTTTTATTAAGGAATAGGATGACAGAGGAGTTCTGGAACCACGGGTAAGTGATGATGGTCCTGAAAAGAGCCTTGCTTTCCTCCATACGATTCTGCAGAACAGAAGATGAGTGGTGGGAAAACAGGCATAATTCAGACCAGGTTCTACACATCTACGGGGCAGTTGGAAATACTAAGAGCAGAGTTGATTCGCACATTATAATTCCATGCAGATGTCCACCTGAGTGAGCACTTACCTCGTTGTCAGACTCCACTAGGACCTGGTCATACTCGCTAAGGGCCACCAAAAACATGATGGAGGTGACATTCTCAAAACAGTGGATCCACTTCCTCCTCTCTGACCTCTGACCCCCAACATCCACCATCCTGATGGGAGGAGGCAATGAAATGATGAAAGGGACAGAATTAGCACACATTCCTTGTTGTGTGCAGAACAAATATAAGTCAACAAATGGACAAATACATTTATATATATTAAATCTATAATAATGTACATTCAAATGCCTTAGGGTTACACTAGAGCCACAAATCAACCAACAGAGGTCAGCAAACTTGACTTGTATCAAATTGAAGCATTGTTAGAAGACGTTACCTATGGTGCGGTTGGAATATAAATAGATGGCATTGTTTGCTGAGCTGAGTCTTAGGAAAAGGAACCCACATAAACAAGAATAAAACAAACACATGTAGGAAACGCGTTCAAAGTGAGTGAATAAGTGAGTAGCGTCTGTCACCCTCCCCCCCCACAATTAAACGAAGCAGAGGGTGTCATTGAAGACAGATCCAGGATCAGTTTAACCCCAGGAATCTCGGGGGGGGTGAAATCGTAATCTGATACTAGACCAGTCTTGGGACATCTTCCATCTACACAAGTCATGGTCCCACATATTGGGAAGGGAAATAAGGGGTGGAGCAATAAAACATTATTTGGGGAAAGCTCTCCCATCTTCTATGTATGTATGTGCGTGTGTGTGTGTGTGTGTGTGTTTAAGAACAAGACTAGAGCAGTCGTGAAGCTGTGCAACTCCGTGGCAGCAAAAAGGAAAAGCAGACAAGGGGAGGAATGAAATGCAGGGAAAACAGGAAAAAGATAATAGAAAAGGGGACAGAAACCAATCAAATATGAACAACTAATAAAAATGACAAGGTGAGAGGGGACAGGTAAACGGAGGAAGGTTGGGAGAGGGCGAAATGACAGGACATGGATTGTGACGGCACCTCTGATGAACGGAATCCTGCAATCCTACGTCATCCGATTGGAAACTAACAGGCTTCAAAATTATACTTGAGGCATAATGAACTCACTCAACAAGCCTCTCTATCTCTCCCTCTCGCTCCATTACAGGTTCTTAAGTGACAAAAGGAAAATCAGTCAGTATGATGTAAAAATAACTTTTAGATACATATTTGTGCTCTGCACATCTGTGGTAACCCTGCTTTTGTAACTATGGTATACAACAGTCCCATAAAAGATTGTCAAGCGTCTGTCATTGAGACAAAAATATTTGATTGAATTCACTATTAAACATCGCCTCCTAGTGGTGGCCCAGTACACTGCGGTCCACAGAGACCAAGGGCCAATCAGGGCCCTGCAGGACCTGCGGCCCAAAATAAAACTCCTCCACAGCGGAGAGGACGACCTTGTTTCTTCTGCCAGGCAGGGAGGAGAAGAGGAGGAAGAGAGGAGAGGTGACCCATTTACAGATACTGGGCTCCAAAATGTAGGACATAAGGCTCACGAGGATGTGAATGTGTGTGTGTGTGTGTGTCATGGTGGTGAGAAATAGGGCTGAGGCATAAAGAGGGAGGAAGGGAGAGTGTGTAATTGTTATAGCGTATCTGGGTATGTGTGTCTGTGATTGTTTATGACTGGACAACGGGAAGGGGTCAGAAGGGCGTACACCGTACAGTCATAGCTGTACACGAATGATTAATGAGTTTTCTTCACTATGACTGGCACACAATGTGAAGATGGTAATGAGGGTCAACAAAAACACAATAAATGGTTGACGGGTCAACAACGTCACTTTGAAACAGAGTAATTTGCCACTGAGGCAAATAAGAGCGTCTTCTACCTGAATATGATGCTCTGCAAGTCGAAGGGGTACTCTATGATTCCCGTGGTGGGTATGCGCACCCTTAGAACATCTTGTTGGGTGGGCAGATAGTTGGGATCTGCGATACGATCCAGATCAGTTAGATAGCTACAGACAGACCAGACCAAGGAGAGAGACAGAGAGAGAAAAAAGACAGATAACAGTCATATAAAGCGTGACAGGCAGTTACCAAAACGACCACCACTTCCACTGGTCCTTTGGAGGAGATTTTGCATACGGAACCACTTTTCAGAGATACAGGCGTGTTAGTCGATCACACCGTTCCCTCAACACCAAGAGTCTCTGTATCTCTCAGAAATGTGTAGCTGACAACTATTGTGCTCAAAGTAACAGGCTTTGACTTTGGAAAGTTAGCCACCTCTACCAAATACATTTTGATTGTGTTGAACAAACACTTGGTTGGGTAAAATCGCGTTCAGAGAAGGCATTTTGTGGTGACCTGTGTGTTCCTAAAGCACAAACACAGTGACAGGGTGGGAGGGTCAGTGGAAGTCGTAAAGGCCTAGGCAGCGGTAACAGCAGCCATCTTGGAATGAGATAAAGAACGTATAGACAGAGAACTCGCATAGAATAAAACCAGGAAGCAGGCTTATGAACAAACTCCAGTCCTAAACTGTATCTACTTTACTCCATATATGTGCTTTCACTGAGAGCTCAATTTGGCTTGAAACTCATAGAAAAAGCCTCTTCCCGGAGAACCTATGGAATCAAGGGTCTAATCCTTCTCCACTCTGTGCTTCGCAGGAGCTCCCCTGGGAAATCCAGCGCTGGCCAGTCTCGGTCCAAGGTCCAGGACCTTTAATGGAGGTTGCCCCAACCACCCACCCACTCGAAATACGATGGACTAATTAATTTATTTTGTTCTGGTAAGGCAATTAGTTAGATGGCCTGGTCCACTATAGCAGTAGGAGGGGAGACCTCATTTACTCGACTGGCCTTCCAGCTGTGATTTGGGGCAGCCTCCATTTCCTGTGGCAGGACGGTCCTGGTACCAAGGGGCTACCTGAAAATGCAGTTCTCCAGGTCAAATGGGTACTCAATGATCCCTGTAGTGGGAACGCGGACCCTCAGAACGTCCTGCTGGGTGGGCACGTAACCATCTGCAGTCACACGGTCTAGATCACTAAGGTAACTGTGTAGACACACACACACACACACACACACACACACACACACACACACACACACACACACACACAGTACATGGGAGTCTAAAAGTATTGCAAGCATGCATGCAAACACAACCTCATTTACATGTTCTGTTGTGCACCCAAAATTTGTGCAAACACATCTGTGTTCAGGGGCAGGGGTCAGGGGATACCCATTAAACTGTAGTATACCGAAGCCACAAGTAGGGGGCAATGTGGAGGTGAGAGGAGCCGATATGAGTGGCACTGACTGTAGCCCTGAGCACCACAACCATCCTCTGACTGTTTTAGAGGAGCGGGGTGTTGAACATCGCTTTCAGCCCCTTTGATTTCTAAGTATAAAGAAATTCAAATTAGCCTATTGATATTAAGCAGTTAACATTTTGCATTTCGTTTGCTTTGAGTGGTAAGAGGGGGTCAAGGAGCAGGGAAAGTGTGTGTGAACACTTTCGTTATCCAGCCCAAAACCCTCTCTCCGTTTTTGTCCACCTGTTGTCTGGAGTCAAGACATAATTCACAGAGAATTATATGAAGATACAAAGGCATATATACAAGTATATAGTAATTTACAGCTACCTTTTTCTTAAATATCAATATGTACGCATGCATTCCATTCACTCACTCACTCACACACAACACACACACTGGCCGCTTTATTAGGTACACCTGTTCAACTGCTTGTTAACGCATATATCTAATCAGTCAATCACATGGCAGCAACTCAAGGCATGTAGACATGGTCAAGACGACCTGGTGTAGTTCAAACCGAGCATCAGAATGGGGAAGAAAGGTGATTTAAGTGACTTTGAACGTGGCATGGTTGTTGGTGCCAGACAGGCTGGTCTGAGTATTTCAGAAACTGCTGATCTACTGGGATTTTCACACACGACCATCTCTAGGGTTTACAGAGAATGGTCAGAAAAAGAGAAAATATCCAGTGAGCGGCAGTTCTCTGGGTGAAAATGCCTTGTTGATGCCAGAGGTCAGAGGAGAATGGCCAGACTTGTTCAAGATGATACAAAGGCAACAATAACTCAAATAACCACTCGTTACAACCAAGGTAGGCAGAAGACCATCTCTGAACGCACAACATGTCGAACCTTGAAGCAGATGTGCTACAGCAGCAGACGAGCACACCGGGTGCCACTCCTGTCAGCTAAGAACAGGAAACTGAAGCTACAATTCGCATGGGCTCACCAAAATTGGACAATAGAAGATTGGAAAAACGTTGCCTGGTCTGATGAGTCTCGATTTCTGCTGCGACATTCGGACGGTAGGGTCAGAATATGGCGTTAACAACATGAAAGCATGGATCCATCCTGCCTTGTATCAACGGTTCAGGCTGGTGGTGGTGTTGTAATGGTGTGGGGGATAATTTCTTGGCATACTTTTGGCCCCTGAGTACCAATTGAGCATCATTTAAACGCCAGAGCCTACCTGAGTATTGTTGTTGACCATGTCCATCCCTTTATGACCACAGCGTACCCATCTTCTGATGGCCACTTCCAGCAGGATAACGTGCCATGTCACAAAGCTCAAATCATCTCAAACTGGTTTCTTGAACATGACAATGAGTTCACTGTACTCAAATGGCCTTCACAGTCACCAGATCTCAATCTAATAGAGCACTTTGGGATGTGGTGGAACGAGAGATTTGCATCATGGATGTGCAGCCGACAAATCTGCAGCAACTGAGTGATGCTATCACGTCAATATGGAACCAAAATCTCTGAGGAATGTTTCCAGCACCTTGTTGAGTCTATGCCACGAAGAATTAAAGCAGTTCTGAAGGCAAAAGGGGGTCCAACCCGGTACTAGCAAGGTGTACCTAATGAAGTGGCCAGTGAGTGTATATACACACACATACATATATATACACACACACACACACACACACACACACACACACACACGCGCGCGCACGCACACGCACACGCACAGGACTTCCCACATACTATTTGGTAGAGTCAGAGAGCTGGTACTCTCTGCGTCTGTCATAGGCTTCCTGGATTCCTGGGTCAGCCCACAGAGTCTTAATGGCGGTGATGTAGGGCTGGTCAAACCCATTGATCTTCTCTATATCCACATCCTTCACTAGCATGGCATTTTGCTGTAAGAAAGAAGAAAGCGGGAGAAAGATTGAAAGAGGGGCAAGAGGTCTGAAGAGAAAGAGGACATAGTGTTTCTACATCCAGCGCCCCACCCCAGAATGTAGCTATGATCGGCTAATGTGTAGCTTCTCTCACCCGATTCTGCTCGTATTTGAAAGGGATCTTGAGGTTCTCTGTGGCACGGATCATAGACTGCATGGAGGTAAATATGTTCTGGTAGACCAGCCTGATGAAGCCTCTTTTGTCCTCATCTGTGTAGCCAGTTCCATGAATGATCCTCATCTGCTTGATAAAGGTGCTTTTGCCGCTTTCCCCCGTGCCTGATGAAAAACAGAAACGAAGCAAGAAACATCAACGACAGGACGCACAAATAATTCAGGGTAGCAATCGTGATATAAATATATTGCAAGCAATTTAGAATGGCCTAATTGTTTCAGACCATAAAAAGAACAGAAGAACACATAACCTAAGCCTAAGATTAGAGCAAAGACAGCATGCTGTACATAGACAACAAACAAGATTAAAAATAGAACGAAGAAAAAGAGAAGAAAGGGAAGGGTATTCAGTGGAACCTTTAAAGACAGCCGTCTAGATTTGTAGCAAAGAGGAATTCTGCCATGTGCAACATCTCTTAGAAATAAAGTTAGTAAGGCAAGAGAAGGGCTTCTTGCCTTTTTACTATTCAGAAGTTATGCACAGACATATCAAACTGATAAAAGTCTTGCGGTATTGGCATGAATAGGCACAATCGGTCATCATAGGTACAAATTGTACACAGATCACTGCCATTTAAAAACTTTTTTTAGTTCGTTTTTAATAGTATATTTCCCACATTATCTTTTCCGTGATAGAAGAGGACAAGCTGAGTGAATTCAGTAGGGTGCAGTAATTATGTGCCATGGCCCATGTTGCTTTTGTTTTCATGTGAACTGAGGGAAATAATGATGGTGACAGTGTGGCTTTTTCACTGAATAAGACAAAGCCTCGGAGGATGACAGCAGAACGGCCACATGTAACGTGTGCTCTTGTAATATCAAACGAAGGAAATTTAACTACGGATTTCAACAACAAAAACCACAAACAAGTCAGCTCATGTAGACACATCTACAAGTACAAGTTTCTCAAATTAGTTGCAACAATTGGCAAAAAATAAAACCACTACCATTAACTCCTGGACTCTTTCGATGGCCCGCAGAAGTATTTCCGGTACTATTTCCTAATACAAAACAATTTAGCACATTGGCCAGAACAGATTGAGTTGTTGTCACAATACTGTATTATTATTTATGCATCCTAATTTAAGCCTTGTTGTACAGCGCAGCTAGTAAATAATGTTTTTTTTCTTTATTATGGAACTACGTCAAGAGAAGTTGTAGTAATAATTTTTTTTCCTAAAACGTATGATTTGAACCAGCAAACTGACATGGTCTTATTGGTGTACCACTAATCTGTATTAGCCTAAAGTTTATTTGGATACCTGTTATCGGATCGGTCCCAAATATTAGTATATAGTAATGTGTTTAATGAAGGAAGAGTTCAAAACTTTGTAACCATACAATATTTAAACATTTTTTACTTACAAAAACTTACCTACAGTATGAACTAATGTTTTGCTCAAGACAAAGCCAATCTTTGACTTTTTCCAGCACGACAAAAACTTATTCTAGGAAAAATCAAAAAATGATTTGGCTAAATGGTCCCTGCTTTGTATAATGTCAAAGGTTCTTTGTCCAAGGCTGATATAATATAATTTCTGAAAGATCTGAACGGAAAATATGATTACAAAAATAGAGGATATTAGGGGGTGTCAAAGTGGGCATGAAAAGTGAATAAGAAGACAAGGCAGCTTCTCCTTCCTTAAAGACTTAAAAAGCAACTGCCTGTCATTGAAACGCAAAGGCAACATGCACGTCTATAGTGACCCCTTGGCTTCCTCTCCTTTATAAGCAACAGTATGTTGCAGTGTGTCAAAACAGTGCAGACTGTAGTAAATCTAAAGGGGCAGTAACATTAGCTGTGTCTTCAAGGACAACCAAAACAGAAATATTCCCACATAAATGCTAATGGCGAAAAAGACTCAGACATTGAAATTACGAATCATATCTACAGTAAAATAACTGGGCTCATAATTGGATTATTAAGGTCAAAGCTTGAAGTCTATATCCTTGATTGCCAAGGGGGCTATAACCCACATTCCCAACATCAATTTCCCAATATGCACAGAAACCCCCCAAGGCCAACCTTCTTTCATGCTAAACTTCCATTTCAACCTTTAACGTTCACCAAATCAAAGACTAAACACTGATCCATAATGTCTGCAAACTGAGAGAAAGAAATGAACAAGCACACTACCACCACCTACATTCAAGGTTTTTGAAGAGCAGCCATATTTTGGTAACCATAGCAACCCCTCCTTTCCCTTTTTTTCCATTCCTACATGAACCCCCCCCCCCCCCCCACCCCCCACCCCAACACCCCTCTCTCTTCTATCCTAGAGGATAGTAAATATAACTGTGTGCCCCTCAGGCACTCTCTCTGTTCTCTTCATCTCTGCTATGCCATGGAGAAGGTCCTTCTGTGTAAAGAGTCTTGCTAGCCAGATGCAGAGTTGAACTGTGGTTAGCAGCATAGGGTTTCTTCACACTTATGTCTATGGTTCGGAAGGGATGACAGATTCTGGGTTAGCATTAGGGGCTGAATTTGCCTATAATTGTCATAATGGAATTCAGACAATTACCCCTAAGAGGAACAACAGCTTTATATAAAATTGCGATTGAGATTTTTAGAAAAGTTTTTAAATTGAGAATTAATGCTAGGTGCTGGAGCTTGTATGAAAGAGGCACTGAAGAAATACAGAGTTTGTACATTTGTTTGATAGAAATTACAGATTTTTGGGATACGTAGTTTACGGAAAAAGTAGGTATTAAATGCAACCATATTCATTTAAATACCCTAAAACCTTTGGAAGGAAAAACAATGAGGCTGCTCCAGCATGGATTGTTCCGGCCAGCAGGAGCTACTTTCACAAGCTCTACTAGGAGACTAAATTTGGCTGCTATGTTTTCCTCCCATGCTTATGATGGGCAAAATGCATCCAAAAACCATCTTATTCCTTCATGGCAACTAAGTAACCATTTTAAAGAAATGCTAATCAATATAATTTTACATCTACAACATCGTACAAACTAACAAATTAGCTCAATTAAAGGTGTATTTACAAGATGTGAAGCCTTTGTTGCTGTAAACTACAATATTCCCGACTAACATGGTCTTTGTCGTTTCAATTGTGAATGGGTTATGGTGTTATAATAATTATGCATGTCGAGATGCTCACAGAAATTATTTTTAATTAAATGCACTTGCATCCTTATTGCTGTTGTGGCTGAATTGGCTTGAAAGCAGAGTTTGAAGAAAAACTACTACAGCTGCCTGCCAAAGGCTACCTTCTGCCTTTCAAGACTGCATATAGTTTATATTCAAGGTGGCACTGAGATCTAACAGTATGAAAACTTCATGTCACCATTATCAATATAATCGGGGTATTGCAAAAATGTGCTGAAAATCTTCAAAAGTACTGATACACTGAAAGAAAATGTTATATTGAAAAACATGAAATTAGCAGCAATATGCACTTTTTGTTTGCATACATATGGAAACGCACTGATTTTATGTATGTTCTCTCCTTCATAAAGAAATAAGGTGCTGATGGCCAAACATCTTGCATGTACGCATCTTTGTTCACTTGAGATTAAAGTTGAAAAACGTCATCATATTTCTTTTATCCAGGACAAAACGAATGCATTATTATTACTCACACACTATAGTTCTCAACGAGACAAAAATTGCTGCCCTTCCCGGACAGAGTTGAAGTTATAGTTGCATTCGGTAATAGAGTTGTGGGTGGTCACGAATATGACGCAAAAGACAGGAAGCGTTGCCCCCTTTTGCAGCGATTTTCTTTCTGCTTGTGCTTGTTCTGCAGACAGGGTTAAGTTTCCGTCACCAATTTTATAAAAACTAAAATAAGCCCAAATGTTTTATCTCAATGTGTTTCTCGTGGTTAAATTAAAGTTTAATAGAATATCTGTTTGCCTGTCTGCAGCATAGAAACGTACATACACTGTATGATACAATGACTCCCTGGGGCTAAGAGCTTCCTATGCAAACGTTAGCTAGCAACAATAAAACCCATCATGTTGATGTAGTACCTGAGCTGCGTTTCGCGACAAACGTAGCGTAATTTCTTATGTGAAGGCATTTAGAAGGCTGAAATCTTAGTGCCAGCACCGTCCCCGCCATGTTTTCATGCTGCAAAACAAACCCACATTGCATGCAGCGCCTGCGCCTGGCTAACCAACTCGCGACTGTTTTAATGACAATTCAAATTTGAACGGTAATACTCACTAAACTAAAACACGAGTTTTTACCGTGGTTTACCGTGAAACCAGTAACCGTTACATCTAAATGTTCAGAAATGTGTCTTCAACGCAAAAGCAGGTGTGTTCTGTGTAGTTTACCATCTAGAATGCCTGTATATGTGAACCCCTTAAAATAGAGATATAGAGAAACGTGTTGGGCAATGTAGTCTGATTGGTAATTTACCACACCTGTGTACGACGCCGTTATGCCCTATTAGAACGGGATTTGTTTCTCTAGGAGAGGTTGGGTAATTTGGTCATTTCTTTCGCAGTCCAGAAATTTTAATTCCGTCCGGAGCGTACATGTGCCAATGTGGCTGTTTTTTCCCCACCTCCCCCGTATTAATTCCAGCCGCAAAACCCTGTTTCTCAGAGCATTCGTTGGTCGTTTGATAATTTTAGTCCTGTCAGGATGCAGTCTATATTTAAATTTTCTGTATTTCTTTTGCTGCATTTCTCGATGGAGGATTTCTTTTTTTACGCACATTATATTCCCACAATCAGGAGTGAAAGTGCAATCGAGCAAACTCGTACAATGGGGCATTGTAATGTCAGCTATAGGTTAGCAATCTAGGCCAACCAGCATAGATTACATATTTTATTTGTACACTAGGTAGGCCATTGTCCGTATGTAGGCCTACCAAAAGAACTAGAAATATGTTTAAAGTTGGACGGCATATGTTCGTAGTAGCTAGCGGAGAGAGCGATGCGAATGAGTGACGTGTACATCCGGGGAGTGTCTGGAAATTTCATCAGATGCCCTGTAATTTCGTATCGGCAAAAATCCCGTCCGGAACCTTGTGTTTAATTATTGAGGACCACGGCTGAATTGTCAACACCAATATCCCCCGGTAATGTTCATCCCGTCCGATTAGGGTATGTTGTAAAATGCGACCAGTTTTGGGTGAACTAGCACCATCACAAGCACAAGGAAGATTTAACAGCGATTGCAATAGTGCAGACGCTTCTAATCAAGTAATTCTGTCCAGTTCCCACATAAAGTAACACACCAAGCAAAGGGGGAGGTAGGAGCAGCAGTGTCTAGCTGCTGCAGCAGTCTCGGTGATGGCTGCCGACTGCCAACTAATGTCTTGATTTATTTCTCGTGACCCCGTCACAAGATCTCCCTCTGCTCCCGCTCAACTATTGCTTCCCTCTTCCACGAGACAACACCGTGAACACACACTACCGGTCTCTGCCTCCTTTTTCTTGCTGCCTTACTCACCCCTGATCTCATCTCACCAACTTAACCACAAGCACCAATACCTGGCAAACCTCTCCTATTCCCATTCCCCAGCTCAATCTTTTCCTCCAGCCCCCACCAGCCTCCCTGCGGCTAGAAATATGCCTCCCCGTTCCCATCCACCCCGTCAAGAATTTGGGATATTCATAACTAGAAAACGTTGATTCTTTTTTAGTGACCTAGAAAAAATAGGTCTTTTTTTTTTTTACTAGCTCACACTATTGGGTTCGATAATGCTTTTCGTTTCTGCAGAAAAATAATGAGAAAGAAGGAGAGGCCAGAGACAGAAAAAGTGAATGAAAGAGAGAACTGCTTAGAATATGCACACAATAAACAGACCAAGGCACACTTTACTGACACATATACACTAAAAGTCGTAGAAAAATTTGTAATTATAAACAAATGTTCTAATAAACTCTTTAGTGGGCACAGCGGTACTTGACAAAAAAAAAAAAAGTCAAAGTCTATCCATTCTGCAAAGGTAAAAGATAACACCACTATCTTAGTGCAACAGGTTTAGATTAGCTATACATGTTCACAACCCCTGTGTATTAATGTCCTCACCGACTGTGTATTAATGCCCCCACTCACACGCACACACCTGACTGCTATCTAGCAGCCAGGGAGATCCTGAAAAGGGATATTTGCATTCGGTTAAAACCATATGCAAATACAGTGGTCCGTTACAGTAATCTTTATTTCCCAGTTATTTCTAGTGTTGAGGTTTAGCCATCTAGTTCTCAATTCTCAGTGCTAAATTGATATTGTAAAGTAGTACTGGAAAAAGGCTATATTGGCCAAATGCTTAGATGTAATGGGTATGGCTACATTTCTTTTTCTTATTGTTCAAAATGGGAACACCTAATTTTTTTTATCACTAGCCAATTGGGGTATATTTTATATTGCACTAAACCAGCTTTAGCTCTCCCAATGCTAGTGTTTTTCAGCTAGTACAGTATTAGACAGTGGATAAAGTAACTAGGAACTCAAAGCCTGGGTAGTCATGGCAAACAGGATGCATTTAATGATTTGGCTACTGAATGCAATAAAATGTATCTGTAAACTGCTGTTAAAAATAAAGCTTTATCAATTTAATGCAGTGTGGCTTGCACCAGGCATACCAAAAGGCAGGCCTTGCTAGGTTTCATCTTTGGCAAGAGTTTGGATGCTGCCTCTCTTAAAACGCACACAAGGCTGAACTGAAGCGAAGGCTGCCCTCGGGGCATATAAACACACACACACACACACACAACTGTGGCTACACAGGGTTCCAGTGGTCACGCTTGAGGCATGGATGTTACCTCCACTGTGGTGGCCCACTTCCTCTCCCCCTCTTATCTTAAATGGGTACGGACGCACTCACAGACCCGAGTATATCTTGTTCTTGCAGATTCAGATGTATTTGCCAGAGTTGCTCGCTGCTTCTCTTTGGGCAAAGCACTGGATGTGTCTTTAGATTTGCTGAGTGCTCTGTGTGCGTGGGTGTGAGAGAGCAGCAAACTGCACAATACACACAATCACATTAACTCACACACAAACTATAAAAGCTCAAAACACCTTAGTTTCCCCACCTTAGGAAGGCTATGTCTATTCGACAACGAGTATGCGCAGAGTACTGCTCAGTTTGTGTGGGTGTGAGGGAGCGAGATGCACAGCAAATACTGCCCCTACAAAAATGGGCACCGCTTTCAACACTGTTCAACCTACAATGTACTAGACTGGACAAGGCTACTGTATTTTACACACCGGTAGTTCTGACCCTCTACAGCTGGTCTACACGACACTGGGCTAACATATCGTAGGCCAATATAACACTTAGAAGACCTGCAGTGCACAAAACTGGACCAATGATGGGTAACACTGCAGTATGCAAGGCTGGAACAGTCTAGTCTCACTCACTTGTTCAGTATTAAATAGGCTAGATACCCAATGCTGGACTAACCGGTATTAAACGCTAGACCTTCCTACAGTGGACAAGGCTGCATACGTGCAGTCTAAAATAAAATACACTAAGAAAAAGAGAGGATTAATGAGAGGAAGGTCTACGGAGGGTACTGCAGAGATACATGCTTTAGACTCAGGGCTACCAGGAATATGAAGGAGTGGTAGAGGTCAAATTTATGGCATCGTAGAGGCAAATATCAACCATGAGCCGGAGTACAGAAAAGTTAAGAATCATTGAGTCAAGACAATAAACATTGAGGAAAAAAAAAAACAAGAGAAAAAACTGAGAATGAAATTTGCTAAAGGTTTGCTTAAGGAGCAAGGTAAAGACAGAGAAGAGGCATGAACCTGAATCAGAGGATACTACTTGTGCAACACATGCACACACTGTGAGACCCAGGTCTGCAACAAGCACTGAGATATAGCACAGACAAGAGTTGATAGTCCAGCAAGCAGGCATACATAAAAGGAAATTAGAACAAACGTGCCAGGAGCAAAAAAAAAATGTAATAAGGTTGAAGGAAAAGAAAAAGATAGTGAATAGAAAGCCAGCCTATGTCCCAGTATTCCTGTCTGGGGACCAGCGTAGCGGCTGTATGTGGGACAGTCACCATCTAGCCTTGTGCACCCCCATATCTCCAGAGTGATATGCATGACCCCGTTTATGAAAGAGTGTATGTATGTACGTATGTATGTAGCTGCCCATGCGTGCAACAGGATTAAATATGTGTGTGGAAACTCACTCATCATTGGTAAGGGTTGTGTGCATTTGAAGGCCTGTGTTAATGGCTTTGATGAGATGCAATCAATACTTTGCAGGTATGTGCAGCACACAAACTCAAAAAGGAGGGTGTGACTGAGGTTAGGGGAAACAAATCAGCCAATAGGGTGTAGGCCAAGTACAGCTCAGAATATATACACAATACCATACATTGTGAAGTGAGCAGGTGTGGAATTACAATGACAAACAGAAAACATGTAATAATACATTTGTGTGTCCAAAAGAACCCCCCTCCCCATGCACTCACTTGCAAACGCACTTGTGCACAGCAAACCACTGAGGAGTAGAGTTGGAATAACAGAACCACATTGCCTTATATGACCAAAATAGGAATACTTGGCGGAGTAGGTCAGCAATAAACACCTCAGTCTAACCCTGACAGTTTCTCGTTGAATCAAAGATCCATCTGCAATGGGATACCTGGACTACGGAACAAGGCTGCTGGACACGCCCCTATGTTGTGTTATGTAGCATAGCGTAGGACCGCCCTCCAGGACAAAAAAGGACCTGTTACAGACAACATCTATGCTATCCGCCATGCTAAACAAGCAATGACGTAACAATCAACACCAAACTCTGTCAGATCCAAGCATACAAAGCTCTGCAATCCACCAGCAGCTAACGTAAACAGTGACTCAGGCTGGACACTCATGTTGGGACCGGAGTTTGTTTCTCAAATTCAGTCAGGATTTTCACGTGTACGTACAAAGTAAATAAAAGAAAGCGGTAATAGTAGAAGAAATAAGATTAAATGCACATGGCACGTTAACTGTAAATATAGCCTTTCCAAACCTGCTTGCCATCAAGTCCACATCAAAGAAGGAAAACCTTAAACTTTTCCTTTTGACTTTATTACATGCTCATCCATTTGCTTCAGCAGTCACTTTACCCGAAACTAACCTGGTCCTTTACCCCCTGTGTTTTGACCAAGTAGAGGCAAACCAGTGATCTGCAGAACAGCTGCCTACCTCTTTGGCCTGATATGGCCCTCACTCCCAAGCAGAACGACCCAGACCACTGCTGAAGCCATGTAATAGAACAAAGGAGGGGTGTGTGGGTGTGCTTTAAAAAAAAAAAATCATCAAATTTGTATTATGTACCAGTAGATTGACGTTATGAATCAAGAATTAAAACCAGTATTGAGTATAGTTCATGCCGTGATAGTCAAATCTTTACCAGCAGCAACAATAGTTTTAGGAGTGAATTAGCATACGTAGACAAGAATATTTTCACTCAAAATAAATTTATACAAGGCTATTATTGACAAGGTACAAGTAGTGGTGAGTACAATTGCCACAAATTGAAATCACATATAAATATTTTGTTAATTGAAATCACATTTTGTTTTAGGCAGTGGATTAGGATTGCACTGTGGCTGGCTTCTGGCTTGTGGAGTGAGGCAAGTCTGCTGCAGCGAGAGAGGGAGGCTAGGTGGATAATAGGAGTCAGTGACACATCTCAGAGTGGCTGTGTTTAACAAAGCCTATTAGGACATGGACTAATCTTGCCTTACAGGTCCTGATCCAAGCTCCCACTGACAGTCTTAACTCACTTAGGATAGGGCATTTACAGCATGACTGATGACAGCTCCCTCATTATCTCTCTCGTTCCCTGTCTCACACTCACACACACACACACACACACACACACACACACACACACACACACGTTTTCAAACACAACAAAGGGTAAGACCAATGGTCAAAAATAGGTTTAATGCTAACTCTTGACCATTAGCCTGTAAAGGCCGAGTTAAGAGGGATGACTAACACCCTCTAGTGAACCAAGATTCTCTTGCAAGTTTTTCACACACGGACAGCTGAGATTTCATCTCAGAATGAATGTATGTATTTTAAAAGTATGGTCAATACTTTAAAGGCAACAAACATCCACATTTCCTTGTCTGAATAAAATAAAATATTTCAGAGAAAAGGTGACACAATGGTTCTTATGTGGCCCGCTTCTGTGTGGAAATGGAAAGAGAGAAAGTGAGATAGATCAAATACATTGAGCTGCTTTTCATTGGTAAGACATACTGTCAGACATGTCTTTTTCAAAACAAGAGGCAACCTAGATAATTATGGCTGTCCTCAAAGGGGACATCTCTTTTAATTAGCCTTCCATTTCACATTTAGGCCTAACAGTTTGAAAAGCAATTTAGACAATTCGTTGGTGCAAAACACACAGCTTTGCCTGAGAACGAAATAAGATGGGAAAAAAACATCAGCACACCCTTTTTTCTAAGTCTCATTAAATCTGGGCCTATAGTAAATGATGAGCGAGTGCATGCCCTCCATAAAGCCACAAAACTGACCACCACATATCTGTGAACTACACCTACCTCGCCTACCGTAATTTCAAACCAGTTTGCCTTTCTGGTTTTAATCTACATGCTACACATTATTGAGTTATAGAAAGTTAGCTACACATCAGAGCGCTTTATGAGGTGTCCAACATTAAGGCTTAGACTACTATAATGCTTATATTATGCAACTAACGTTATGGCAACCTCACAATGGCCTTTATTATGCGGGTGGGTTTTAGATCATAATTTACCCTATAACATGTTGGTCAATGGTCGGTAATTAAACAACTTAATTTGTATGCAAGCTGGGCCACTGGTTAGCTAACGTAACGAATAACTTAGGCGTTAGCAAGCTAGCTCTGTACTTGAATAACAATCTGATTAATTACAAAAAGCGACCTGTTCACCGCTATACATCAACAACCCTAAATTAAAGTTGGAATGTTACCAATGCAGTGTGCTTCTAATAGTTCCAAGGCCTAGCGTTAGCTTGACTCACAGGCTAAATAAGCCACGAGACAACCATTGCCCAGCCAGGCACTTCAAATCTTGCCTGGCGGTAGCTGGCAAGCACTAGCATATTAGCTGGGTCAAGAAGGCCTTGGAATGGTCAATTTAGAGTTACATTAAAAACCACAACACAATAATAATAAAAAATTAACAGAACACGCAATATACCAAGGAGAAGTAGTTTCAACTCTCTTCTTGAATCTCGTTTGTCTCGGCGAAGTTGCTTGTCAATTTCGGCATTAATTCGTTTCGACTCCTTCGCCTCTTCGCTCAGGCAGCAAGCCATCATGGACTCCAGAGTCATCCCCCTGGCTTTGGCAGCCCGGTTTAGACGGGACCCAATCCACAGTCCACGGTTGAATATTCTGAATCCCGTTCCTCGCTTCGATTTCGGGCGAGGTGGTGGTTTGAGGGGGCTGGATGGGATTGGGGGAGGGGAGCTAGGGGCCTCGCTGTCAAGTTGTCCCCAAGCCGAGAACTGCGACTTCCGCCGTGTATTATCGATAAATCACGGTAAAAATCTGAGGGGATATAGCTAATACAGTGTCAAGATTACGGGCCTCTCCCAGGATGCGCGTTCGTCCGTGTTTTATTCAGAAAAGCAAGTTGCTAATGTGTCTGACTTCGATATCTTATTTGGCTTTACAAATACTGTGCTGTCTGGTCCAGTTTATATTTTCAGACTACGTCTCAGAGCCTGATAAAGAAATGGATCCAACTCAACTGCTGTAGTACTGTCGCGACATCCAAAATTGGCTAACCACCACTGGTCTGTGCAATATGACTACAAGTTTCACCAACGTTACCTGAGTAGCTAGTACGTAAACGTTACCTGGCCAGTTGTGGACCGGTCTGTTATCCCTGTCTGATTTAAAGTCACAAAATATGTTTCCCTTATCTGTTCAACTACACAAACCTCTGATAGCACTAACTAAGCAAAAATAGCTATATAGCTTGCTGCTGGGTAGCTTAAATAGATAAGTAGCAAGCTAGAAACTAGCCAGCTAATGTTAGCTATAAACGCCTTCCCAAATCAAATGTGTCAAACCCGCAGTGATTTTAAAAGCGGGTTAAAAAAAATTCTGGCAGGCGAGTTCACCGCCTAGCTAGCGCAAGATGGACAACGTTCGATCACGTCCCGTAACATGTTGATGAAATGTGTATAGCTAAAAAGACGTCGACGCCAACTGAAATAAATTATTATCGTCGGCCTTTACGAAGATATAATCATCACTGAGCTATCTTGATGGCTAGCTACAAAGCGTTTGTCGTCCGTGTAGACTAGGCGCACACTAGTTTGATGTCAAGGGGTACTAGGCAACACAGTGAGTGACAGGGGGATTTTAAGAAAAATGTTTGGAGCAAACCAATAAAATTTACGAGGCGGACCCTTTTTTTTGGGGGGGGGGGGGGGGGGGGGGGGGGGGGGTTCTCACGCAAGTCTTCATGTTTGGTAGATGCGTTTGTTAAGAATGATACCAAAATATAGATTAGGTTGTCAACCACTGTTTCACAATGGCAAACACAAACAGTTTTTGAGTTAACTGCTGCCTCTCGACGCATACCATTTCCACCGTAGGAGGTAAAAGGGGCTTAACGTTTTTCTACCAAAACGTTATGCGCGCTCTTCTGATTTTTGACTTTTTAAGATACCTATATATTTCTGTTACACAACACACTTTTTTTTGTTTTATCTTTATCCTGCCAAACATTCAAGAAAAAAAAAACGAATTGCAGAGAATTTACTGTTTCATATTTATTATGTTATGTGTCGTACCTTCAACTGGTGTAAGGGGCCTGGTTGTTGGAGACCATTACACGCACTGTCCTCCTGATGACATCTTGTGGGCAAAAGTAAGTTTGCAAGTCCTTTCACGAGTTAGGTCTTGTTCGCATTAGATTAGAAAAATCATGCATTTCTCGTAGTAGCTAGCAAAAAGGCAGCTTGTCAGTTTCTGTTGAGCTTGCATGTCATTCAGGCTATATCCTTTTTTTCTACTTTTGCCAAAATGACACTCCATGCTGTTTCATAATTTATACATGTGCCCTGGGTTACACTATATATACCCCTTAATGTTAACCTTTGAAGCCGTTTCTGTTATGAATACCCCAACTAGGCCTACATGCAATGTAAAAAATCAAAATACTTTCATTAAGCATATAATTGAAAACATATTGATTTTAAGAACTTGTTAAACAGTATATGTTATTTCCACAGCCCTAGTTCAGTGTCTGGTTGGTGAGGGCAAATTTCAATGCATATTGTGCTACTCAAGTAATGCATAACTGTAAAAACAATGATGCAAAATCACAGGAGTCTGACATCCTTAGAGAGGTCTGCACCAATCAGTGGAGGCGGGTCTTTGGCAGGGGTGAGGGTTTTCTACTTGGGTCCCTTTCTCCTTCCTCCCCTACTAAACTGATCTTCATGGGTCTCATACGTGTTGTGCAGAACGACAGGATCATAGTAGTCAACAAATCCGTGTCAGAGTTGTTTTTCTTGCACTTTCTTCCAGTATGCCAACAGCTGTAGCAGTGCTTCCTCGTCACATGTCATGCCTCAGTGAACCACTGGTTAAACTGCACCTGTGACTCTTTGAGCTCTGCTCCCTCCCCTTCCTCCATGCAAGAACAGGCCCTCATAAGACAACTATTGAGGTGTAATTTTACTTAATCCATACGGTAAGTGGCAATTTCTTGGTTATGAAAAAATCCTTATGGGTTTTTAATTTCAAAAGCTATAAAATGTTTACGTGCAACTATGAAGTGTAATAAAGTCCTCAGTAATACTTGAATTGTTATCCTATGAGATTTATGGTTAGGATAGGCAAGAGTCTGCTTTCTGAAGCTGTCACCAACAACATAGAGCTCTGAAATATTTCTGCTGGGTCACATGCACCCCAGAACTGCCATTGCCCAATAATGACCACCTGAAACACAACGCAAATTAAACAAACATGCTTAAATAGATCATATAAACCTTATTGATAAGATTTCGGTGTTCATTTAGGCAAATATTATAAAAAAAATCTTTTGGATATCATGACAGGGAAAGTTGAACAGAAGCTGTTTGAGGAAAGTACATTGTTCTCCTTGCATAGCTATGGCCTCTTTTCAGCTGGGGATTACTGACCACTGAGGTGACTGTAGTGATCCTGTAATTTTGGTTCATTGCTTGCAACTGGATCTTTTAGCAAATTATTTAAATTCATGGTTTCTGTTATTCTATGTTCCATCATTACTTTTCATTTTGCCTTGTGTAGCACTTCTTCCCAGCTAAATGTACAATGAACTGTTTTGCGTACTTTGTTTATTAGTCTTTAGTTTGAATTTTTACCTACGTTATTCTATTACTGTGTCCAGTGTAAAGTCTGCTCTTGGGTCCACACTTAGCTCCTCAGACGTTACAGAAAAAAAGCCTCACTTTGTTACACAGGAACAATAATGCTGCCCAAGTCTTTTTCTTGCCAATTACTTTCAAATTATATTATTACCAAACCCTTCTACCAATAAGTAAGTGGAGGGATGGTTAAGGATCAAACAAGGGTGTGACTGTTAAAGCACATTCATTTTGCCATTAACTGGTAGTAAAAAAAAAAACATATGAAAACAAGTCATTGAGCAAATTAAAACAATGTGAAAATAGTAAAATTTTTGTGGTCTTTGGGGTCAACCTAAAAGCTTACAATGGAAGAGATAGTTCCCTCTCTTTGGCTTTATGCTGGACACTAAAGTGTGAGCTGTTTTAGTACACAATATATTATTTAGCTCAGTCCCTGACATTTTCACGTTTTTAAGCAATACCAGAGGTTAGCTCTGCATACTGACATCAAATAAATAGAAAAACCATATCCAAGAAAAAGCACGCTGGTCACAAGTCATGATCACCAATGAAGTCACCAATACAGACATTCACTTGAATGAGAAAGTGTGTCCAAACCTTTGACTGGTACTGTATATGTGACTCCCCTTCCTGAGCAGGCCTATGCAGGGGAATGTGACGTGAGGTACATTGTTCATTAACCATTAACCTTTTAATTACTTTTCTGACACTATTTTCCTTTTTTAAACCTAAAAGAAACCTTTCCGACTTTTGATATTAACAATGCAAAATTCAATACATCTGTTTTTATTCATGTGTTTGACCAAACAAAATTGTGTGTGTAGGGGGGGGGTACATTTTGACCAACACTGTAATATTCACAGATTATACCTGCCTATGTGGTATGTACTGTAAGGTATCTTTCTATAGTGCCTTACAAATTGATAGAAGAGGAAATAGCTAGGACACAACTCTAACTCGAGTGATAAAGAGCTCTGCTGCAGCATTTTCAAACTCTTTAGCATCCATATTAGCTCCTCCACCCTCTGCTCCAACAGTATGTGCATCAGCCATGGTCTGGGCCAGCTTGCAAGGGGAGATCTTAGCACTGGCCTCCAGGTAGCGATTTGCCTTTATATTAGCCTCCAGATAAAAATGGGCCTTGGTGCTAATATTAGCACTGCAGGTATCACTGCCTTGGGAGGTCTCTAGGGCATCCTGAAGCGTACCTAGCACGACCCCACACAACGCTCTGTCTGCAGGACCCTCTGCGGGGCCACAGACCTCTGCATACAGCCTCTGTGCCCGACGTATGAAATCTGAAAAAACGGCACATGTCAGGACACCATACCTAAACACCTCATAGGGCACCGCCTCATGGTCCTGGCAATGGAGACGTTGCAGAAGAGGGGCGGAGGTGGAAGCTGGAACCCCACCTTCACTGCACAAGCATTCGATTGTTCGGGTGTACAGCTCTCCTTTAACACCACCTCCAGACATGCTGTTGGTGCAGGAGCTTTCTAGTTTGCCATTAATACCCGCTCTAAGTCCTTGGAAGCTGGTCTGGGCAAGAAGGTCATAGGCCACACGCACATTGTTGCTAAATGCAGATCTGGATACAGATACAGGGAAAATAGAGTACACAGCAAATCAGAAATACGTTGAGACTTAATTGACAGAACTAATGTAATGATGCAGTGGCATTAATATAAATGTAGGTATGACACAAATCTGCGACATAGGCTACCTCTGTGAATGATGTGCCAGGCGCAGGTGCCATAGTGCTCTATTAAGAAGCTGCTGCTCCGGTGCGCCCGCGCCCAGGGAGCTTTGATTTAATAAGCGATCTCCATCACTGCATCCAGCTGTCCCATTCTCTGACTCTGATGCTAGGTAGGAAAAGTGGTCGGCTAAAAATCCAACGGGGTCATCAGATCTGGCCTCAACCATCTTTAGAAGTGCCCCTCGAAGCAGTTCGCTCACTCCTACCTGCGACAGAAACTCTCTCTCGCTCTCTGACTTGGTAGTTTTAACGTCACACATCACTGCACCACCGGGCAACCTCCGCCTCTCCGCCATTACTGTTAAGTTGCTCACGTTAACGGAAGTGGTACGTTCGTTTGTGTCAGTCCGTTCGGAAAATGTGGTCAATTGCGATAGAATTAACTGTACACTCTAAACCTCACTAAAAGCGATCGATGCAAAACAAGAAATGGATAACTGCCTCAAGCTTCACATGGTTTTAGTTATTGTTTGAAAATGTTTGTAACTCATTTTCACCTTTCCCCATGGTTGCTAGGAACGCTCTCTCACTCCGAATGTGTTTTCCTGAG
>JAPMUY010002145.1:200000-202500 GCA_026901105.3 Galaxias olidus | reverse complement strand
AACTTGGGGCACAAGGACAAAAAAGCTGGCCGGGAGGCCAAATGCGTTTTGGGAACGAGTAAAACCAAGGGCAGGTGTGACTCACAGGGACGAAGAGAGAGTGTGTGTGTGTGTGTGTGTGTGTGTGTGTGTGTGTGTGTGTGTGTGTGTGTGTGTGTGTGTGTGTGTGTGTGTGTGTGTGTGTGTGTGTGTGTGTGTGTGTGTAAGAGGAAGACTGTCTCTCTGTGGTTGGGTGTGTATGTGCGGATGCGTGTCTGTGTTTGTGTGTGTAGGTATGTTTGTGTGTGAGTGTGTCTGTGTTGTGTGTGTGTGTGTGTGTGTGTGTGTTTGTATGTGGCAATCAGAGTGTCCCTGACACCCTCAACAACACAGCCAACTTTAGAAGTCACTTTTAATGCTCTCCCTCTATCCCTCTCTCCCCTATCTCTCCCTCTCTCCATTCATGGAGGTTTTTGCTCATATACGTTAGTCCCCTCTGAACTCCAGAATTCCCTGGTTAGGATCTGCATGTCCATGGGAGTGTGCGAGACTGAAGGTCTAAGCCTGATGAAGGAGAGGCAGGGCAGTGGACATCCCTGTACACAGTAGGGGCGAGGTCCCAGCCGCTGGTGAATATCACTGTGGTGAGACTCAAGAGCTCTCTGCCAGAGAGAACAGCAGCCAGCCAGTACCTAAGAGAGGGGGGGGGGGGGGTCTGCCCCAAAGCAGCAGCAGGACTGGATGAGGGGGCGTTTATTACATTTCCATAGACTCCTAGTCCTGGACCTGGCCAAGGCAGAGAGGGAGCCTCTGTATCATCGTTTGAGGTCGCCGTGCCATGCTCAGCAGGTAGCTCGTCGCTCGGACACTACATGGCGGGAGGATCTGCCGGTGCTCAGCTAGTGCTCCGCTGGGGCTCTCTCCCGCTTTGAGGCTCCTGTACCAGGCTCCGGGGAAAGGGGAGACGTGGAGACCTCCAGTGGCGTCTCCTCCACGGGGCGATCCCCGCCAGTGTGTTCTTGTCCCAAATGGAACAGAGAAGTCCTACCCACTTGCCCGCTCTGACACTGTTGTTCATTTGTTTCAATGTGTTTTTGTTTTGGTGCAGTTGTTTGATTTATTGCGCTCGTTGTTGGGGAGGCAGGCGTTTGTTCCCTCAGTTAAATATACAGAAGGCAGCAGGGCCAGGTCCAATCTGGACTATTTTCTTCTAGGGGAGGCCAAACTGGCAATATATATATATATGTATATATAGTACACACCACAGGGGGACGAAGAAATCAAGAACCCTGTGGAAATGTTTACGGGCAGCTTAAGAGCAGGATTGTGGTCGCTGACGCCTAAAAAACAACAAAGACGTCAGCACGACTTCATGGGCACGTCAGCTCAAACGCGGCGTCACCTCAAACATTCACCATGTTTAATGGACGCCGTCCCAAATTCACACAAAGCACCACTAAGACGACAGCACTCAGACAGAGGTACAGGACCTGTCAAAAGTTGGGACACACTTTCCAATTCACTTCAATGGGAAAGTGCGTCCAAACCTTCGACTGGTACTGTGTGTAACCCTTTGATTGAATGTTGCAGTAGTGGGAAACATGGATGCGTTTCAGCCCTGGGCTTTCCTGTGGCTGCACGTTCACTGAAATGAGAGCAGAAGTGTTTGTGAGTGATGACGTCTTAGTGGTGGGTTATGTGATTTTGGGACGTCACCAATGGGTCTATACATATCTATACATTGTAGATATTTGAGGTGAGCATGCCAGTTCCTTCGGTTAAGTAGTTGATAACGCCTACCAGGAGAGTTTGGACAAGCTGACGTGTTTTGAATTGGTGTGGGGTATCTATCATCTACCCACTGGAGCCAGTGCATGGCTTAGCTCTCCAAGGTTTATGATGCTGCGAAGAAAGTCCAAAAAGTTATTCTCTCTCTCTTTCTCTCCCTCTCTCTCTCTCTCTCTCTCTCTCTCTCTCTCTCTCTCTCTCTCTCTCTCTCTCTCTCTCTCTCTCCCTCGGCGTGTAATCCGGCGTGTATATTTTAGGTTCAGGTTTAATTTGCTATCGTTCTATCTCTCTCCTCTCCCTTCCACGCTGTAATTAGAATTGGCTCTATCTAGTTTTGGATCACGTTTGTTCCTCTGCCCGTCCAGAACTTTGGTTTGATCCGACCGGATTTGTGGTTCCACTACAGACAGCTGCTGTGATCACCGTCACTGTAGATTAGCAATAGTTTACCGTTTCAATTAGAACTTCAATTATGGGTTTACGCAGCATGACAAAAAGTAAAAAAAATGTTTTGTTTAATTTATCCTGAAATAATACAAGGCGTCTTATAGTAAAATATACTTTTGAAGAGAGATCATTTTTGTAAAAAGAACTGTGAAGCAATACAATTAAATGTTTCATGGTACAGTATATTTGTGCAATAAAGCAGAGATTTTTTGCATTAATATTCCAATATAAATATACACATGTGCACATAGATAGTATTTAACATTTGATAAATACTGTATGCTGT
>JAPMUY010002145.1:190000-192500 GCA_026901105.3 Galaxias olidus | reverse complement strand
CTCTGTCTCTGTCTGTGTCTCTGTCTCTATCTGTGTGTCTGTAAGTCTCTGTCTCTGTCTGTGTGTCTGTAAATCTCTGTCTCTGTGTCTGTAAGTCTCTGTCTGTGTGTCTGTAAGTCTCTGTCTCTGTGTGTCTGTAAGTCTCTGTCTCTGTCTGTGTGTTTGTAAGTCTCTGTCTCTGTGTCTGTAAGTCTCTGTCTCTGTGTGTCTGTAAGTCTCTGTCTCTGTCTGTGTGTCTGTAAATCTCTGTCTGTGTGTCTGTAAATCTCTGTCTCTGTAAGTCTCTGTCTGTGTGTCTGTAAGTCTCTGTCTCTGTGTCTGTAAGTCTTTGTCTCTGACTGTGTGTCTGTAAGTCTCTGTCTGTCTTTACAGAGAGAGAAAGAGAAGTCTCTGTCTGTGTGTTTGTAAGTGTCTGTCTCTTTCTGTGTGTCTGTAAGTCTCTGTCTTGTGTCTGTATGGCTGTTCGTCTTTGTGTGTGGACGTGTGTGTTTTTGTCTGTGTGTGCGTGCGTATGTGTCAGTGTGTCATCAAGAAATGTGTTATGATGTGCATTTCTCAAGCTAGCTCCCTAGCTCCATCAAGAATCCTCATTGAAATGTTGACAAGCGGCTTTCTGTCAATGCAATGCACTTACATTAGCATAGCACATCTTCAAACTCCATATATTGTCTCATAGCAAATAGCGTACCTTAGCATAGCGCCTCAGAAGCAACAGTGCCTTAGTCCACAGTCAAGTAGGAGGAATCATCCATCTGGCTCCAGCACTGTAACATACAGGACAACCCCATGATAGAAAAACAGCTAAACTCTCTCTCATCCCCTCATTTCTCTCTCTCTCTCTCTCTCTCTCTCTCTTTCTCTCTCGTCCCTTCATGGTCCTTTAAGTGGAGAATTATGCAGGGGAGGTAAATGGAACATGTAATGACCTGATCAAGTCTATTTGAAGCTAATGATGTATGTTATGGTTCAACACGGAGAGAGAGAGAGAGAGAGAGAGAGAGAGAGAGAGAGAGAGAGAGAGAGAGAGAGAGAGAGAGAGAGAGAGAGAGAGAGAGAGAGAGAGAGAGAGAGAGAGAGAGAGAGAGAGAGAGAGAGGCAATAACACACTACATTATAATACCACTATATGCTGCCAGAGGTCGAAAATACACCATCTGCATTGTATTTAATGATTCTTTGCTTGGCAAGCAAACACACACACACATACACACACACACACACACACACACACACACACACACACACACACACACATATTAGCAAGGAAATACTGACACACCAATACACACACATGAACACAAACAAACATGTTAGATTGAAAACACACACACACACACACACACACGAACACAAACAAACATATTAGATCGAAAACACACACACACGCACACACACACAAACACACACACACACACATACATAAAACAAACAAAAACATTATCTCCTCCAAACAGAACATATTTAAGTGTTGTAGTCATTGTTCCATTTTCATCACTGTACCCTTCTCCCTTTGTGCTCTCTTCCTTTCTCCTTTCATTTTCTGACTTTATCATCTCTCCATCCTTCTCCCCCCTTTTTCTGATGCTATCGTAACTCCATCCTTCTCTCCTCTTTCTCTGACCCTATCATCCCTCTCTCCGTATCCTGTCTTTCTCTCTCTCTCTCTCTCTCTCTCTCTCTCTCTCTCTCTCTCCGCCGTCTAGTGCGGTGAGGATGCGACTTTGTTCCAGGGCCGCGGTTTTAAAAGTTTATTTCGGTGCGTGTGAGTCAGCTGACAGCGGGTTGCCATGGTTACCCGAGGCCTAGCCCTTCTTCTGAAGCTTGGCACGGGATAAAGCAGAGCCTCTGTCCACAGGACTTATCTTTCCCTGCATCCTTTCATCTCCTCGCTCCCTCCACCCATCCCTCCCTCCCTACCATCCTCCACCTCCTCCCTCCATCCATCCCTCCCTACCACCACCCCCACCCTCCATCCATCCATCTATCCCTCCCTACCACCCTCCCTCCCTCCCTCCCTTCCTCCAGGGCATAGGGGTATCTCCTTGAGATGTTTTAGCCCAGACAGAGTGCGTGTCATGGGGGCAGTAGGGGCTCTCCACAGGGGCCTAACTCCATCCTGCTCCATCTGTTCAACAGCCGGGGCTTCTCACAGTTCTTACACAGAGATTTTATTAGCTGGGAAGGTAATTCTGTACCCGAGTCAGTCAATAGCTCAAATATAGATTAAATACATCACAGTAAATATTATCAAAGTTCTAACATGGAGATCGCGAGTGGTTGTGTGTCGATTGGCTTGGCTGGGAAGACCTCACACGATCGATAGGTTTTTTACCTCAGACCGTCATTAACTTTAAACATGAAGTCTTTGTGTTGACAGCGTATTCTCGTTGTAATACCTTCACAATGTTTTCACATGAACTTTGTTCAGTAAAACCAAGTGGCAGTTGTGCTGAGGGCTTGTTTGACTGTGCTGTGGACTCTGTTTGACAGTTCTGTGGGC